>CAWYPQ010000431.1:0-62549 GCA_963965965.1 Trididemnum nubilum
GGTAAAGCAACCCAGATAGCCAGGTGATCTGGGCCAGGTCTGGTTTTCACCTGGGAAAATCGGGCATCCACTTAATCCGGCTTTGCCAGATCAAAATCAGATCTGGCACCAAACTGGCACAAACTACAATGTATGGATGCACAATGCCCGATCAAAACCAGATCTGACACGGAACTGGCTCCGAATAAACCGTTTTGACCTATAATGCCAGATCAACATCAGATCTGATACTGAACTGGCTGAAACCAAATTGTTTTGGTCTATAATGCCCGATCTAAATCAGATCTGATCCTGAAGTGGCTTAAGCTAAAATGTTTTCACCTATTATGCCAGATCAACATCAGATCTGATACCGAAGTGGCTCGAGCTTCCATGTTTCAGCCCATAATGCCCGATCTAAATCAGATCTGATCCTGCAGTGGCTCTAGCTAAAATGTTTTCACCTATAATGCCAGATCAACATCAGATCTGATACTGAAGTGGCTTGAGCTTACACGTATTAACCAATAATGCCAGATCTAAATCAGATCTGATACAGAAGTGGCTCAAGCTGAAATGTTTTCACCTATTATGCCAGATCAACATCACGTCTGATACTGAAGTGGCTCGAGCTTCCATGTTTCAGCCCATAATGCCCGATCTAAATCAGATCTGATCCTGCAGTGGCTCAAGCTAAAATGTTTTCACCGATAATGCCAGATCAACATCAGATCTGATACAGAAGTGGCTTGAGCTTCCATGTTTAAACCCATAAAGCCCGATCTAAATCAGATCTGATAACGAAGTGGCTCAAGCTAAAATATTTTCACCTATAATGCCAGATCAACATCAGATCTGATACAGAAGTGGCTTGAGCTGAAATGCTTTTTTCTATAACGCCAGATCAACCTCAGATCTGATACTGAAGTGGCTCGAGCTTCCATGTTTCAGCCCATAATGCCCGATCTAAATCAGATCTGGTACAGAAGTGGCTCAAGCTAAAATGTTTTCACGTATAATGCAAGATCAACATCAGATCTGATACAGAAGTGGCTCGAGCTTCCATGTTTCAGCCCATAATGCCAGATCAACATCAGATTGGATACAGAAGTGGCTCAAGCTGAAATGTTTTCATCCATAATGCCAGATCAACATCAGATCTGATACCGAAGTGGCTCGAGCTTCCATGTTTCAGCCCATAATGCCAGATCTAAGTCAGATCTGATGCAGAAGTGGCTCAAGCTAAAATGTTTTTACCTATAATGCCAGATCAACATCAGGTCTGATACAGAAGTGACTTGAACTTACACGTATCAACCAATAATGCCCGATCTAAATCAGATCTGATACAGAAGAGGCTCAAGCTGAAATGTTTTCACCGATAATGCCAGATCAACCTCAGATCTGATACCGAAGTGGCTTGAGTTAATATGTTTCAGCCCATAATGCCCGATCTAAATCAGATCTGAGCCTGAAGTGGCTCAAGCTAAAATTTTTTGATCTATAATGCCAGATTAACATCAGATCTGATACAGAAGTGGCTCGAGCTTCCATGTTTCAGCCCATAATGCCCGATCTAAATCAGATCTGATCCTGAAGTGGCTCAAGCTAAAATGTTTTTATCTATAATGCCAGATCAACATCAGATCTGATTCTGAAGTGACTTGAGCTTACACGTATCAGCCAATAATGCCCGATCTAAATCAGATCTGATCTTGAAGTGGCTCTAGCTAAAATGTTTTCACCTATTACGCCAGATCAACATCAGATCTGATACTGAAGTGGCTCGAGCTTCCATGTTTCAGCCCATAATGCCAGATCTAAATCAGATCTGATGCAGAAGTGGCTCAAGCTGAAATGTTTTTACCGATAATGCCAGATCAACATCAGATCTGATAATGACGTGGCTCGAGTTAATATGTTTCAACCCATAATGCCAGATCTAAGTCAGATCTGATACAGAAGTGGCTCAAGCTAAAATGTTTTGATCTATAATGCCAGATCAACATCAGATCGGATAGAGAAGTGGCTCAAGCTAAAATGTTTTCACCTATAATGCCATATTACAATTAGATCTGAGCCTGAAGTGGCTCAAGCTAAAATTTTTTGATCTATAATGCCAGATCAACATCAGATTTGATACCGAAGTGGCTCGAGCTTCCATGTTTCAACCTATAATGCCAGATCAACATCAGATCTGATTCTGAAGTGGCTCAAGCTAAAATGTTTTGACCTACTTTGCCAGATCAACATCGGATCTGATACAGAAGTGGCTCGAGCTTGCACATTTCAACCCATAATGCCAGATCTAAATCAGATCCGACACCAAAGTGGCTCAAGCTGAAATGTTTTGACCTATAATGCCAGATCAACATCAGATCTGATTCTGAAGTGGCTCGAGCTTTCACATTGCATCACATAATGTCAGATCAAAATCTTAGTAGAAAAGGAACTGGCTTAAGGCTAATTTTTTTTTGACCAGTAATGCTAGATCAACATCAGATCTGATACAGAAGTGACCCAAGCTGTTACATTTAACCCATAATGCCCCATCTAAATCAGACCTGACACCAAAGTGGCACAAGCTGAAATGCTTTGACCTATAACGCCAGATCAACTCCAGATCTGATCCCGAAGTGACTTAAGCTAAAATGCTTTGCACTATAACGCCAGATCAACATCAGATCGGATTCTGAAGTTGCTCAAGGTTAAATGTTTTAATTTTTAACCCATAATATCAGATCAAACTCAGATCTGATACAGAGGTGGCTCTAACTTACACACTTTAATTCATAAAGCTATATCAAAATCAAATTTGACTTGAAACTGGCTCAAGCTACATCATTTTGACTTACAATGCCAAATCAAAATCAGATCGAATACAAAAAGTCGCTCAAGGCTCAAGCACATTTCAATTCATAATGCCAGATCAACACTAGATCTAACACCGAACCGGCTTAAGCTAAAATATTTTGCACTATAATTCCAGATTAACATCAGATCATATACAGATATCGCTCAAGCCTACGCATTTCAATCAACAAACCAGATCAACACTACATCACCGAATTGATTTAAATTGAACGCTTCAACGCATAATGCTTAATCCAAATCATATCTGACACCCAATTGGCTCAAACTAAAATGTTTTGCGCTTTAATGCCAGGTCAACACCAGATCGGTTACCAAAGTGGCTAAACATTTCCTGCTATAATGCCAGGTAAAAATCAAAGCTGACACGGTGCAAGCTAAAATGTCTTGCATTATATTGCCAGATCTACACCAGATCGGATGCGAAAGTAGATCAAACTTGCGCATTTCTACCCAAAATACCAAATCAAAATTGGATCAGACCGAAAAGTGGCTCAAGCTAAAATGGTTTGTTCTAATGCCAGATCAACATGAGATTGGATACCGAGTGGCTTAAGCTTAAACATTTCAACCAAAAAAAATGACGTATTGGATACCGAAGTGGCCCAAGCTTACACATTTCAATCGACAAAACTAGATCAAAATCAGATGTGACATCGAACTGGTATGAGCTGAAATATTTTGACCCATAATGCCTTTTCGGCTAGATTAAAATCAAATCAGATACCGAACATAACCTACAATTTTTTAGCAAAAGTTTTAAACATCATTATCCACTCAATAATTTTGAACAAAAAATATAATAATATTTGTAGGTTCTAGCTGAATAATTTGCGCTACAAGGTTTAATATAAAATAATTAAACTTTTGTACAACTTCGCATTAACCTTTCTTATGATATGCACTAAAGGCGGAGTATCATATTCCAGTTTGGATTGAACTCTAGATGGCGCAAGCTGCACGTAGTTTTAAGACAAAGTTAAGCAATAAAATGTTAGCACTTGCCAATGGCGTAGCGATAGGAATCGGATCGAAACTTGTAGGGGTAAAGTTTGATTCCCTGCAATTGCAAATTTTGCAAGTACGTGTAAGTTAAATACCTCTGTTTAAAAATTATCTTTTGGTATACGTATGAAGAAGCTAAAATGGTTTGATCCATAATGCAAGATCAACACTAGATTGGATACCGAAGTGGCCCCAGCTTACACGTCATTTCAGTGCACACTGCCAGATCAAATTCAGATCTGACATCGAACGAGGCCCGGCGCCAGAGCAGCGTGACTGGGGGGGCAAAAACAATAATTGGGGGGGCACAAACTCAGATGAAGACCAAAAACAAAGCTTGCTTTCGGGGCACAATAATCGTACGGGATCACGAAGGAAGTCTAGACCAAAACGAAAAGAGGTCTTCGCTAAGACTGGACCTGTTTTTCCGCCCAAAATTAGGTGAAGACCAAAAAAAAAAGGTCTCCGCTCAGACTGGACCTGTTTCTCCGCCCAAAATTAAGTGAAGACCAAAGAAAAAAAAAAGGTCTTCGCTCGGACTGGACCTCTTTTTCCGCCCAAAATTCAGGTCTTTCTCACAATTTTACGGTACTTTTCTCATGATTGGGGGCACACACAGCGCTTTAGGGGGGCACAGCAACTGATTTGGGGGGCACGGCCCCGAAATGCCCCCCGTGGCGCCGGGTCTGCATCGAATTAGCACAAGCTGAAATGTTTTGACTCATAGTGCCATATCAGCCAGACCAAAATCAGATTGGATACCAAATATAATCTACAATTTTTAACAAAGTTTTATCCAATCAATGATTTTGAACAAGAAATAGAATAATATTTGTAAGTTTCTAATTTCAGAATTTGCCCTGCGAGGTTTAATATAAAATAATTAAACCTTTTTACAACTTTGCTTTAAGATTTTTTATAGTATGTACTAAATGCGAAATATTAAATTCCAATTTGGATTAAACTTTAGATGGCGCAAGCTGCACATAATTTTAAGACAAGGTTAAACAATAAAAATCGGCATTTCCTGATGGCGTAGCGGTAGGAATCGGACTAAAACTTGCAGGGGTAACAATTTGATTTCCTGCCATTGCAAATTTTGCAAGTGCGTGTAAGTTAACTACCTGTGTTTAAAAATTGTCTTGTGGTATACATATGAAGTTTTATGTTTTTCCTGTTTCTAAGAAAATAAAAAAAGAATAAAATATTGAAACTTATATGCACCGGTTATTTACGCTTGTTTTTCACATCAAAAAAAAAATACAGAAAAATTCTGATCTGGTAAAGAATAACAAACAAATTGCTGCATTTCATTTTTGAATATAAAATTATTTGTGTTATTTGGAAAGCTTTTGCTGACTAAATATCTTCAAAATCAAGAATATACGTTTAAGCGTATGACCGAGTGAAAGTTTGTTCCGTTTGTTTGGAGAAAGCAATAAGCTCAAATGGTTAACTGTACATTGTGGAACCACCAAGTTCGTTTTGTGTCAGAGGGTTTTGCTTATACCTACAATATATTTAGTGGGTGGCTGCTCGACTCGATGACCAAAAGGTCCTTTGCAGCTGCCTGCTACGTTAAGTTTAAACAAATATGTTTGCGTCTGTAAAGTAATTTGGAAATGCGAAATAAACGTCTATCTATCCACCTAAAAAAGGAGTTGCCACAAAGAAAGTAAAAGTTATATTGATACAACGAATATGGAAATAGCAATAAATGCTGCTGAAGAGTTTTCGAAAAAGATCATGTATTTTATATACGTCTTTTGTTAGTTGTATATATCTATATTGTCTGCACTGCATGAAAATAAAAGTAATACTTGAAAAATAAAAAATATGGAAGTTTATTTCTAAATCTGCTTCTGCAATTAACTTAAAATGCATTCAAATTGGCTCCAATAAATGACGTAAAAGTAAATAACATATTTCCGAAATTCGCAATAAGTTCTCAATGCTCAGCGGTTGCTGAAAGATACGGCTAAATTAAACCATGATATAACTGTGTTATTTACTTTTAGTTTGAATGTGATTTACTCTCCTATAAAATTGTAGGCCAACGGTTAAAATTGACCAAAATTTTGAATGCGCCGGGAATTAACACTGGAAATTATTTGAATACCAACATTTTTTTTTAAATTGTTGACGTTACGTAGCTTTAACGGTTTTAAGACTTTGAAATAGCGAGAATAAACTCGGCTGTGGAAAGATCAAATTTGCATTAGTTGTTTCAAACGACCTTTGCTAAATTGTAGGTCTCGGAGTTGGATAGGCTGCTGCTCACGCGATATCTGTTCTGACTATGATGAGGCAAAATGCTTTTCAAATATAAAAATACACTTATTAGTTTGAATTAGTTACCTTTCAGCAAAACATATATGCGATTTGCTGCGCTTGGAAAGAACCAAAAAACAGGGCTAGACTGGTAGGCTAGCATAGCCTACTGATAATTTAAGCTACAGTAGTTTGATGTATTGCTATTTTGAGAGTAAAACTTTGTCTAAGAAAACAGTTAGGAAACGCTTGTAGTTTAAAATCTTTAATTACAATAAGTGAGTTAAATTGACGTTTAATGTCCCTTTAACTTTTCTAAATTTTTCAATTTTGTCTGACACATTACTCTCTTTTACAAAGGTTTTTCTTCCTCTCTGTTTTGTACTTCAGAGCTGCTTTTTTTTTCTGGGAAAAACATCTTGAGCAGCTTCTTTTGTTTTAATCATTGTGCTTCCCCACGCTCTATGTTTGGCCTGGCCTTTGTCGTCCTTTTCGCTCATGTTTCCACCAGAGATTTCACCGCAGTGTATGTAGGTGAATTTGTCATCCAGATTTTTGATCATTCATCCCATCAATCATTTGATATCACTTTACCCATAGACTCTTTATTAGTAGACTGGAAACTGACAGTTTTGTCTTTTTTTCTTCTAAAATATTTGTTCTAAAATATGTCGATTCGTCCAATTAGTGAAACTTTTTTCTTCACGATTCACTCATTCTACAAATATGTCCAATTAAATCAGTCGAATACGCGTGACCGCAAAAAAAACTTCGCAACAAGAGCACTCCTTGTTTCTTCAATACTCTTCTCTTTTTCTCCACGCGTCTGTTTCTAGTCTACTAAATAAAGAGTCTGTGCTTTACCAGATGTGAACAATGACAAATAATTCATACAGTAACGATTCAATCTTGTAGTAATTTGACCAATTAATAATGATATTCTTTTTTTCTGTTTTTTTTTATCCTTATTGTTACTTTAGGATATAACATCGGTACACACCGGTAACAAAATTTGGATGGTTGCTTGACTAGATGACCGCAAAGTCTTTTCGCAACCTCCCCGCCATTAATGATTTAGACCCAATTTTATATATTTTTGTGCTATGTTTTAGTGTGTTTGCTATTTAACGCCAAAATACACCACTCGTTCGTTCATCAAGCCAAACTTTTAACATATTGTTTGGCATCACTCTCACTTTGAGCCCCATTTGTAATTAAGGGGGCATTAACACCTAATTAATTTATTTCTAAAAAAAACATGCCAATACTTTCATATGCTTCTTTTTTTTTTCATTCATTTTTTATTCTTGACCACCACAACAATAGCGAAGACATATAGTAACACAATAAAACACGTAAAGTTAGGAAGAGGAAGTAGCGACACAACGTCAGACGTTAAAAGGGAATTCAAGGAAAGTTTTTCACTCTTAACCAAAATGCTGGGATTAGCCTGAAATGCATTCTCACCAAATTTGAAGTTTCTAGTACGTCTCTCCGTTTTTAAGATATTGCAGTTCAAAATTAGCCGTTTTCCACTTACTTTAGTGTTCCCATTTTATCAGTATTGTGACAAAAGATTAACTTTGGGAAACCTGGCTTACGTTTATTGAAAAGCAGCTAGCTGATTTTACTGTTTTAAACCTGTACTTTGTTTTACAATAACTCTGCCGCAAAATATTTATGGAGAATCAAGAACATGCAGTCAATTATTGAAATTTTGTTTCTAATTGGCAACCCTGGCAAAATTTCTAAGGGGAAAAAGCATTTCTAAGGGTAAATCTAATTCGTTATATCTCAGGAACGAAAGGTCGTAGAAAGATGAAATTTGGTGAAGTTGGTCTTCAGATCTGTCAAAATTTTTTGAGAGAAAATCGAGCAAAGAAATTTCCGACCTGAATGCTCTTTTTAAGACATGCAAAGGATATTGAGGACAATTGGACAGAAAAGCGATTTTTATTTGCATGGTTGCTGCACCTGTAACACAAGTTGATCAGTATGCACAATGCATAGGCCTAATCAATCACACTCTTCAACGTACACATGCAGGCACACAAGATGTAAGCAAAACTAGCGGCTGAAGTAGCTGTCCGAGTAATTGATAAGAAGAAGAGAGAGAGAACAGTGACGTAGTGCGAGGCCAGGGAAGGTTACGTAGGTGGTTGATGGGTTTTTCTATAGATGGTTCCATATACTATGCTGCAACACGCTTATCAACTGACTAGAAATCTTCTTCAGAACTGTATGCAGACTGAAGGCCTCTGCTTCATAACCAGCCCTTGACTTTTTCTAGTCTTTGGGGTGTGGCCGTTTAAGTGTTTTCAGGGAAAACATGCTGACTCAACGGCCACATTAAACGTATACGTATTTGTACTACGTGATGTTTTCCTACAAAATTGCTGATGATGCTCAAAACCTTGTAGTTGTATTATAACTGTACGAACTGTGCCGTCTGGTAAAATAGCATGTTCTGGATGAGTGGATGGATCTTGAAACACAACAGGGAATAAATTAAAATGTGAAGTGGTTCCAACAGAAAGTAGCTACTCCACATACAGCGAATATCACCTTGACCAACGATCGATTCTCTAATTGTTTGATTAGCAGGCGGCATGATACAGAATGGCCGCCACATTCGCCTGACTTCAGTCCCCCAGATTTCTACCTGTAGGGCTTGTTAAATGATAAAGTTTATCAAAATAATTCCAAAACTATCGCTGAATTAAAATAGGCCATTACGATGAACATTTGTGAAATAAAAAAAGAAGAATGTGCCGGAGTGATTTATAACTTTGCTCGCCGGCTTCAACAATGCCTCAGACAAAATGGTGGTCATTTGGAACATGTATTTAAATGATCTCAAAATTTAGCTAAAGGTCCCAAACTTTCAGTACTCAATTGTTATTACATAAGCTCACAGAAAATGTCAACATTTTTAACGTATTTTAGTTTAGTAATAAATGGTAATCAAATTAATGAGTTTCCATTGTTTTAGCTTTGAATGGTTTTAGTGGTAAGTTAGTGTTTTAAGCTTTTAAATTCATTTTGGTGTTCCATTGTTCTCTAGTGTTTACTGAATAAATTGCACAGGTTTTATATATGACGAATTGACGACATCGCAAGTCATAGCAATTATCTAGCGAGGACAGGACACAGCTTGGTGATTAGTATTAGTAGCCAACTAACCATGTTGCGTTACTGCTATCAAGTGTTATAATTCAAATACTGTACTACCACATCCATATGCTTTTGGTACGATTAACGATGGAGCCGTTTATAGTACTGATAACTACTGATACGTCCGCATTCAAAAATCAGTAACTTTTGGGGAGTTATATGGTTTAGGCTCTCGTTTTCAAGCGCGATACCATATATGTATACATGGTATTTAGCAGCATTCATAAACCACAATGCAGAAAACACAAGAGTCTTGCGAAAGAAAATTTTGTACTTGGCTACTTGAGTAGCTTAAAAATTTGTTTACTTTGTACTTTTACTTGCTTAGTTAAGTGGTTCAGTACTTTCCACTCTACTTGCACTACATTTGATCGTCAGTAACAACACTTTTACTTGACTATTGTTTCTGACTACTTTTGAAACCTCTGGAATTAATGAAAGCGTCATATGCACCAATTTTGGGGAGGCTAGTCACGTGATTGTGAATTGAGACACAAAACAACGGCAATTTTTGACTTGAAAATTTATTAATTCGCCTTTAACCAGAAAACCACTTGGCGTGCAAAGCTGAAATTTATACACAATGTGGGTGCTCATAAATGGTTTACGCAAACCAAGTTTGGAGGCGCCCGGTTATGTGACCAAGATTTTACGGGCCAGAAAGTGGACTAGTTTGCTAACCAATATTAATTGTATCTCGGAAAATACCGATTTTGATATGGAAAATGATTTGGGATTTTTGAGCACACTATCAATCGCCTTTCTTTTCGTTATATGTTCGCTTACCCCAAACTATGAATACTATTTTTCTGCTTTTTCATCTTTTTTCTTACTTTTTTTTTTCTTCTTTTCCAGCTATCTGCTTTTAAACTGCTGAAGGCACTGTATTCAAAGTTTGAGCGATTGGAGATATCAGGAAGGACTCGTGCCGGACACAAATTGGGGGTGCCAGGTTGAGCGGATCCCCTCAATCGGGCCCAAAAAATTTAAACTTTTAAACATTTACAGCTAGATGGATCAAATTTTCGGAATGGGAAGATATTAAAAATAAACTAAACGTAACAAAAATTGGGAGTGCCACGATAGGGATTTGCCCCCAAACAGGCCTTCAAAAAACTCAAACTTTTTAACCTTTCAAGCTATGCTCACAAAATTTTAAGGTAACTAAACATAAACAAAAGATAAAATTTGACAAAATTTGGGGGTAACAAAATGGGGGGTCCCCAACACGGGGCCACCAAAATCTAAACTTTTTAACCTCTTATGCTAGACGCATAAACTTTTCGGGATAGGCAAATATGGAGAAATTGGAGAAATTTTGAGGGTACCAAAATGGGGGTCACCCTCGAACGAGGCCACCAAACTTTTAAACTTTTAAACCCTTAAAGCTAGATGGATCAAATTTTCGGAATGGGTAGATATTAAAAATAAACTAAATCTAAAAAAAATCGGAGGTACCAAAATGGGGTCCCCCCAAACGGGGCTCTCCAAAATTTAAACGTTTTAACCTTTTAAGCTAGACAGATGAAGTTTTTAAGGTAAGTAAATATAAAGGAAAGATAAAATTTGACAAAATTTGGAGGTTCCAAAAGGGAAAGTACCCCCCATAAGGAGCCGCCAAAATTCAAACTTTTTAATTGTTTATAAGCTATAGGTATATCAAATTTTCAGGATAGGCAAATAAGCATGAAAAGATAAAATTTCACAAAATTTGAAGCACCAAAATTGGGAGTCCCTCAATTGGGTCCTTCAAAATTCAAACGATTAACCATTCAAGCTAGACACATGAAATTTTCAGAATAGATAAATATAAGTTAAAGATAAAATGTGACAGTAATTCAGGGGTACCACAATGAGGGTGTCCCTCAAACGAGGATGCCAAAATTCAAACTTTTTAATTGTTGTGCTATAGGTACATCAAATTTTCAGGATAGGCAAATAAACATGAAGAAAAGATAAAATTTGAGGCACCAAATTTGGGTTCCCTCAATTGGATCCTTCAAAATTCAAACGATCAACCATTCAAGCTAGACACATGAAACTTTTAGAATAGGTAAATGTAAAAAAAAAAGAAAATCAGAAAAGGTGAATAAAATATGGTTAGGTGCTGCAATTGGATAGTCGTCCTCCAAAGAGTCCTTCAAAATTTTTTACCACTCAAGCTAGACAAATAAAATTTTAAAGATAGGTAAAACTATAATATGAAAAAATATTGATCTCATGCTATAGGGGTCCTCCAATTATGTTGACACCTCCCCCAATAACTACAAAAGCTGAACAAATTAAGTCTATTGGATAGGTTAATAATATAGTTAAATCTTTTAAAGATAGATAACAAAACTTGGTGGGCCACATTGAGGAGACCATGCCAAATGGACTCCTTAAAATTTTAATATCTTTATTACGAAGTACTCCAGCTAGACATAATTATCAAATTTTAAGAGCACCGATAGGCTAATAAAAGAAAAGATGAAACATGCCGAACTTGGCATTGCCATGTTAGACAATTAGCCCTTAAATGAACCTTTAGACTGTAAGATGAATTCTCACAATTGATTGGTATCATAGAAAAGTAGAGGAGTCAAACTTATGGGATTCCTCCAGCATTTAAAACGTTAGCTTGAAGTACTTGAGTTTAATGGGTTTGTTAAATTTAAACTGGATGACCGAGTTTTTTATTAAACTGTCACTGGTTACGTTGAAAAAATCTTCTACTTGCTCTTCAAAGTTTTTGAACAATTTTGTTACTGTAAGAAAGCTTTCGAGCTGACTAATGCATGTAATACAATTAATATACTGTGCAATATCTAATATGTTGGCTGTTGGGTCGCACTGCTAAATAGCGTTCTCAAAATAGAAATAGCTGTAAAATGCGTGCATATTTTTGACCGTGGTTAGTGTTAAGTTTGACTGACGTAATAAAGTCGCTGGAATTTTAGATATCGCTCTACGTTATTTCATAACAAGTGAAAAACTGTCAGGAACTCCCAATAGCTTTTTGATTGATGTTACTTGATTATTTTGATAACTTTTTGAGACCTTTAAACTTTGAGAGCGAATAATCTCATGGTTGTTAAAATAAACTAAAAAGAGCGTATTGAGCAAAAGAAGTAGATAATTTTTTGCAAATAGTTGTTTGACTTTAAACATTATACGTAGGTTTCTGGAAAGCATTGAGTTGAGTAAATTAATATAAGTTTTCAATGTGATGAAGTTATCGTAAAGTTAGACTCTGAAATATTACATAAATTTATAAGAATTTGACTTTTTTGTTTTTAAATTTTGTTTGTGTTCGTAAGGTCGTTACTTTTTCCATGCTAATTGCTAAGGCAGCCATTAATTGTTTTGATTTAGTTCTTAAATTTTGAGAAAAATCAGTAAAAGTGTTCATACATGTGCATATTGTGCTTATATAAAATTCTTCTTAAAAAATATTGTGTTGGGCTAGTTGAGGGTGTAGATTTAATATTTAGGAGAGTGTGTCAGATTTCTGGTCAAGATAATGTAAGTGCAAATCCAAAAATCACATTGGCAAAAGGTTGCTGTCGAAATATTTGTTTTAATTGTTTGTAACCGCAATTTTAACAACTGCGCTGCGCTGTTATGTGAAAATTCGACAAACTCCTTAAAAGTTGAAACGAGAGAATTATCATTTTATAGATTGTCATTTTATATATTGTCATTTTATAGCTTTTGATTGTTATTTTACAGATACCTTTTCTAGACATTTAAATTTTCAAAGCCGTTAACTACAAACCTGATCAAGTTAATGGAATTTTTCGAAAGCGATGTATTTCAGATCTAAGTATATCATCAGCCATAAACCTACTGCAATTGTGAATTTCTGTAATTAATTTAGTAAAATTGGATATTTTCGCGAAGTCTGCTGATATTGTTTGCGATGTCATATTTCAGTATTTTTTTAACTATTTTAAATCAATTCACGAGACGTGTTTAAGCTAAGTACAAAATTATTTTCTTGAAGAAACAACAAAAAAATTAAGACAAAAACAAATTGGCTATTTAATGTTGGAACCAAAATCTAGCAAGCAATTCCTCCAAAAGATACCCTATACCAAAAGTTTCCAAAAAAATTTAGGCCTAAACAGTTTTTAATTGTTAAGTAAAAGAGAACGAAATAGAAAAGCAAAAAAAATTGTTTGCACTCTGCAGTTTAATTGCAGTTCAAAACAGTCAGTCTTATTTTGGAAAAAGTCTTTAAACAGCAAAATTAGGAACTAAACTAGCGTAAAAATGACTATGAAAATTCATTTTGAGGTTGCGACCAATCAGAAAAAACTTGACATTTTTTCAACCTTAGTCTTTAACAACGGATCTCTCAAATCATTTTGCATTGCGCTTTAGCATCCAAATATAATGGCCTAAACAGTATGAGGCTATAGATTCATATAAAAAAAAGAGATAAACACTGCGTGATCAATTCATAAGTTGTTATATACTTGACTCAAATTTAATTCTATTCTGCTCTGGTTATTACAAAAAAAGTTGAAATTTTGAATTTGAAAATGATTTTGAGAAAAAATTTAAAGTTTATCTATAAATGCGCCCTACTCCAAGTTACATATGGAATTTAGAGTTTTAAACTATACCAAAACAGGAGGTACTGCTCTGTCGTGCCCCCCAGTTGAGAATTGAGATGCCACATTAGTTGTGGGTTGTTATTAAAGTAGTATGCGATACATAATATATGATCGAAGTTAGTTGGATAATTGGGGAAAACTGATTGGAGGTTAAGCTGGAAATCCACTTGACTTTTTAGCTGCAGACCCACAAATTAGATGTTTATTCTTGTGTCAGTGGACTATAGCCGTACAAGCATTCTACAACTTTTTTTTAAATTTTCGCATTTTTTTACGTTTTTAAAAAACAATCTTAACTACGACGTACTATTTCTAATATTTTGGTTGGTCAGTGAATGAATCGTACTCATTGTTGTCGGGGCTTGTTGGGAAGTCACAGTCAGTTACTAACATACTTAATTCTAAAATTGGTGTTTATTGTCAAAACTGCAATAGGCATATAGGTCTAAAGTACTTTTTCTATCTTTGCACAAATAAATTTGATGCAAACTGAAGAAAATTGAAACCATTCAAGCAATACTTGTAGGCACTAGTGAAATGCGGTTCGATTTTTTATCTTGTAGTTGTCGTGGTCGTTCCAATCTACTGATACAGTACATTTTCGGGGCAGTTTTATGAAAAAATACAATAGAAAATTTTTGTTAACCGAAAGTAGAATCTGAAAAAAAATTACGAAAATTTTTGCCGCACCTTGTGTAACAATGTCTTCTTACACATTTTTGTCATGCTTTTCAAATTTCACCAAGTTTGAAAGAAAGCATATAGTATTGTAGAAAAATAAAAACTCCCTATTTTTTTTGGAAAATAAATTTCATTTGCAAAACCGGTAGTCCATGATTTCGCCTAACAAAAAAGGAATTTAATCTGTTGAGAAAAAGATCGAAATACTTTTTTTATAATTTTCTTTCATTCTATTGCTGTATTCACGCGTTTTACGAACGTGTTTTACGAGAAAGATTAGGTCTACAAGCTCTGGATATCATGGGATACAGGGAGAATTATGCTCCAGGCAAACTAGTAAATCTGAAGTCTTTTATTTCCGTTTTTTCTTGACTAAATAAATGAAGAAATGCTGTACAGGATGCAGCTGTCCTGAGTTTACGTTCTTATGCGTAATTTTTGTTCAAAGTCGAGGTGTTGGTCTCGTTCCAAATGCAGATATTTGGTTAAAACTCATAAAAACCACCAATTTTTTTTTGGCAAAAGCATTTTTTAGGTGGTAGCTTTTCAATTTTTTGAAAGCGCTTCAAATCAGACTTCGATGGGCAATTTTAATCAAAAATTTTTACATCAGAAAGCTCTAAATTCAATTTAAACCAATTTTGACGCATTATAATAATGGACTAATTTCAGCCAATGCTCCAACCTTTGCACTATGTGAAGAAAACTTTATAAAGAGTTCTTTGTCCAATTCGAGCGCTGCAGTTAACTCCGCGGCTTTTAAAATCCCGCATTGCACATTGCACAGTTTGTGATCGAAGTTTTTGTTTCAAAGCGTTTGTTTAGATTTGCCAAACATGTTTTCGTTAATTGCTGAATTCTTAAAATGAAGATGCGGAGTTTTATAACTAAATTCAATAACGCGTAGGAGAGCGACGCCAGACTCTCCCAAACCCTCACTTCTTGGACTAGCTGCACATTTGATTTAAATGATTGTTAATGAAGTTTATTGTTTTAATGAATGAACAAAAATACAAAAACGAAGCAGGTGCATAGCCAGGAATTCGCAATGGGGGGGAACTATTTCGGGGGTTTGGAGGCAAAGCGCGAATTGCATGGATGAAATCTCGAATGAACAAAATCCCAAAATGGACGAACTCCCAAATGGAAAAAGTTCCGAACTAGACAAAATCCAGAACAGACAACATCCTGAAAGGACAAAATCCAGAATGGAAAAAATCCAGAATTGGACAAAGTTCAGAACGGAAAAAATTCAGAATTAGACAAAATCTCGAATACAAAAATCCAGAATAGACAAAATCCAGCATTGAGCCAACTTTAAAAATAGACAAAGTCAGGATTAATAGTGTACTTACAGCTGGCTTATAAGCACTAATTAATATAAATAATTTGCCCACAAAACTGCATGTCGTTCATTCGCTTAAGTTGCGGAGACCTAGAAAAACAGCGCATGTACAAAAAAGAGTGATCAATTCAAAACTCTCTGCAATTTTCTCCAAGTATGTAGGTGCCAAGTAGTTTGTTCTGTAGCGAAATTCTCGCACTTATCACGTTTGCCGTCAACTCCTTCAGTTTTCAGAAAAAGAAACTAGGTTAATACAGTATTTAGATTTTAGAATCTAAGCAATTAAGAGTTTAAGAGACAATTGGCCCGCGAACAAACTCTCTAAAAATAAAATTTTCATTGTTCCAATATTGCTTTCTTTTTTGTCAAGAGCAAAATCTGTTATGAATGTTTACAAAATTAAATATTAAACTTTTTTGTCGAGACTAAAAGGATTTCCTTTGAACTAAAGTAAAACCAGCAAAAGAACAATTAAGTTTAGAAAATTGCTCTTCAGTTCAATGGTTACGTGTTAGGGTTATATTATGTTTTAATGCTGCAGTTGAGAATGCTAGTTGAAAGTTTGTTAATTTTACCGATGCGACATGGCCTGTTATGTTACCTAACGGTAGAAAGTTTTCTTATATGTATATACAGTATATAGTGCTTCCAGTGTATATAGGCAGTGGCTATTTTTCCTCTAGAAGCAAAATAGCCCCTTGTTATTTTGCCATTTGGAGGCGAAATAGTCCTAGACGCTATTTTGCCTCAAGTGCCAAAATAGCCCCAACCCAAACCCTAACCTTAACCCTAATTCTTACCCTAGCCCTAATCCTAACCCTAACCCAAACAGAGGAAAATACTACTTTGCCTCTAGAGCCAAAATAGCTACTTCCTACTACAGTATACTTATAGTTTTTCTAAATTTGTAGCTAAAACGGACTTAAAGAGGAGTATTGGACAGTAAATATTGCGTTTGTAGTTGCAGCTGTGGAGGTGCACTGTCGTATAGTTAGCTACTGGATAAAAAATAAGATACAGCGTGAAACAGCAGCCAGCTGCTTCTAAAGATAACTTGAAGCTTCGAGCGGTAACACGCTCGTCTCTGGAGCGGGAGGTCTGAAGTTCAAATCTCGGGCCAGTCAAAATGGACACAGTGCTGCCAACAGCTCGCCACCGCTGCGACATTTCTTCAAAAGACGCTGTGTTGGTGTGTTGCCCGAACGTAATGACGCCGAGATGGAACCCGCCAACTCGTTACACGCTTCGGCGTAAAAAAGCGATTATAATGAAAGATTTAATTTGATGAATACTAAATACAATGTTAAATGACCCTTCATGAATTTTGGTTTGGCAATAAATCCCTTCCATAAATGATTTTTAGTTCAAACTAACCTGATATTGAGTCATATTTCATTACAAATACTCCTTGAAAAATTCAGCAAGTTGCGAAAGTTAAGGAAAGTTTCATAATTTTTGAGGTTGGCTAAAATCAATTTTAAAATAGCTTTTAATAGCGTCGGAGCTATATTATTTTCACTCTTTGAGAAATGGGTTGCCTTGAAAAAGGCAGTTTATTTGGATTCAACGTTTTTGTCGTAGATTATGAAGAGATCTGGACAAAAATATTCAATCAAAACCACCTTTTTCAAGGCTGCCCATTTTTCATCGAGTGGAAGAAATAGCTCCGACTTTATTAAAACTGTTTTGAAATTCTGTACCACAAAGCTTTTAAAATCAATTTCTGAAATCCGCATATTTTCGCCCATATAACGTCATGAGACGTTTTTGTGCTGTAATCATTTCAACTTGGACGTTTTATGATTCAGAAAAAAAACTATGTAAAAATTTGAACCGTTTATGACACATTGAAAAAATGACGTCAACTTAAAGTAAGGCTTTGATGTCACTATGATGACGTCAGCAGATCAAAACTAGTTTTTATAAAAAACTTGGTGAGCACCAACCTGCATGCCGAGTTTGTGTTTTCATGATTTTTGGTTTAGGAATTAATACGGGGGCATATTTGCCCTTCCTCCAGTGTAAAATACGTTAGTCAAATAGACTGTGTGAAACACAGTTAATGTAAACAAGATTAGTCTTCGTGTTAAGATAACACAGTATATTTTACTAAACTTTAATTTCGATGTGAATGTGATTTCGATCTGAATTTCGATGTGAAACTTCAAATTCGATGGGAAAAGAAGAAAAAAAAAAAGTAAGAAAAAAGATGAAAAAGCAGAAAAATAGTATTCATAGTTTGGGGTAAGCGAACATATAACGAAAAGAAAGGCGATTGATAGTGTGCTCAAAAATCCCAAATCATTTTCCATCAACATCGGTATTTACCGAGGGATCCTGCACAAAATCCCGAATTGGACGAAATCCCGAATGGACAAAATCCTGAATTGGACAAAATCCAGAATTGAACCAACTTCAACAATAGAGAAAATCAGGATTAATGCTGTATTCACTGCTGCCTTATAAGCACTAACAAATACAAACAATTATTTGCCGACAAAACTGCATGTTTTTCTTTCGCTTTAGTTCTGGCGACCTGGAAAAACAGCGCATATACTAAACTAGAGCGATCAAGTCAAAAAACTTTGCAGTTCTGTCGAGTTAATTAGGTGCCAAGCAGTTTGTCCTGCAGCGAAAGCCTCCCGCTCCAGAAGCGAACGCGTTACCGCTCGACCAACGCATTCGTCTCTGAAGCGGGAGGTTTGAAGTTCAAATCTCGGGCAGGTCAATTGGACACAGTATTGCCAACGGCTCTCCGCCGCTGCGACATTCTTCGAAAGGAGCTGTGTTGCCCGGGTGCAATGACGCGGATATGAGGACCCGCCAACTCGTTTCACGCTTCGACGTATTACAACGAGTATCTTAACAAGTACATTTTTGATTCTCCAGATTTATTGATATAAGTATTTTATTATCTTATTGTTTGATCAATGCGAGAAAACGCTCACCTAACAAGCTCCATAAAAGTAAAACTGTAGGCCATATGCGAGGGTAAGAGTCGTGAAATTTAATTTTCATCTTTTCGTACGTGCAGCAGACGCGTAGCCAGAAATCTGCAATGGGGGGGAGTTGTTTTGGGGGTCTGATCGCGGAGCCCCCAGCCGCCGGAAGCCATTGCGAGTCAAGAGGCAGAGACCCAGCGGCTGGAAAATTGTGTATTTTTTACAAAAAATAATTTTTATTTTGGAAGTATTTTGATATTTTAGTAGTATTTAGATAAAAATCAATGCTTTTAAAACGTGGCATAGAAATTATCAGTGCAAAAGCTTGATTATACTGGTTGCAAAAATGGTCTGTGTGGGAGGTGGCTATAAACAATAAAATTTTAGTTTCTTCATTTCTT
Organism: Trididemnum nubilum; assembly: GCA_963965965.1. Classification (NCBI taxonomy): domain Eukaryota; kingdom Metazoa; phylum Chordata; class Ascidiacea; order Aplousobranchia; family Didemnidae; genus Trididemnum; species Trididemnum nubilum. The sequence continues at coordinate 19,271 of CAWYPQ010000431.1, forward strand.
GTTACAAGCTGGTATAAATCATAAAATCTTATAGTTCACAAGGAGTAATCTATTTCGTTTATATTTTATAGAAAAAAATAATTGAATTTTAATTCTCTTACTGAAGATAATATTTGACTTAAAACTAAAATTTCATTTATCTTATTTCCAAGCTGGTAAGCTTGTTTACACGTAACTTGAAAAAATGCAGTTCTATTACTTACAAGCTAGTAAACCGTAAAATCCTAGTTCAATAAAACTTATAAGGAGGAATCTATTTCGTTTATGTTTTATAAAGAAAAATAATAGGAGGGGAGAGCGGGCTAATGGAATGAAATTTGAAAGAAGTAATATTGACAAAATTTGAGAGAAGTGATTGATAATTATTAACTACTGTTGAATGGCCTCCTGCCTTTTCCAGAGCTTAAATATTTCTTTTTATGAATACCCTGGTTCTGCATTTTTCAACAAACGATTCAACTTGATTGCTTTACTTTTGGATGTTTTTCAGAGTTTTTATTGATTGTTGTATTTTACTTTCGTCAAATCAGCCCCCCTCTAAATGAATGTTTCAAAAGATGCTTTAAATCATTTTTGAGTCCATTCCAGTGCAAAAGACTGTCTCAGAGATCTTTACACCCCCCCGCCTACGCTACTGATCTTAGTGCAGACTTACACCAAGATGCTTCAAAAATACACAACACTTGAGTTGCTGATATTTTCGTGAATTTCAGACACTACCGAAATACCGTGATATTACCAATAATCTGATATCATCACAAACTTTTAAAAGAATAGCTCTGAAAATGGCACTTAATTATGTCAAAAACCAAAAACATTTTAAACCTAACGTTGTTTGTCAAAACTAGTTCCAAGACATGAGAGAATGCCCTTTTTTATTCTACGCGTTAACAATGAATTTTGACAATGAACAAGCTCGTTAATGTAAATTCTTTCAACGTTGAAGTTTCGGGCTAATGTGTGAAATTTCTAGAAAATAAGTTTTCGGGGAAATGTACTTTCGGCCAAATGTACATTCTGGCTAGTGTAAGTTCTGGAAAATAAGTTTTCGGGGAAATGTAATTTCGGCCAAATGTAGATTCTGGCAAATGTAAATTCTGGAAAATAAGTTTTCGGGGAAATGTAAATTCTGGCAAATATAGATTCTTACAAGTGCAGGGAAATGTAATTTCTGGCAAGTGCATGTTCAGGGAAATGTAATTTCTGGCAAGTGCATGTTCTAGAAAATGTAAATTCTGGCAAGTGCACGTTTAGGAAAATATAAATTCTGGCAAGTGCACGTTCAGGGAAATGTAATTTCTGGCAAGTGCACGTTCAGGGAAATGTACATTCGGGTTAATATAGTTTCGGCCAAGTGTTTTTCGGGGAAATGTAATTTCTGGAAGATGTTTTTCGGGGAGGTGTATAGGATCCCAAAGGAAGTTCTTTTAGCAATGGCAAAAAACATTTATTGTTTGACTTTGTAAACCTTTATACCAGATTTAAATCGTTTTTGACAAAAAAAAAAAACAATCTTGAAAACAGAAAAAAACTTATTTTCAGAGAGTTTGTTTGTGGGCCGATTTCCTCTCCACCTCTTAGTTGCTTACTTTTTCGTCAAGACCAAAACTCGCTAATTTATTTTAAATATTGTATTAACCTAGTTTTCTTTTCCTGCAAACTCAAGGAGTTGATGGCAAACGTGATAAGTGCGAGGCTTTCGCTGCAGGACAAACTGCTTGGCACCTAATTAACTCGACAGAACTGCAAAGTTTTTTGACTTGATCGCTCTAGTTTAGTATATGCGCTGTTTTTCCAGGTCGCCAGGACAAAAGCGAATAAAAAATATGCAGTTTTGTCGGCAAATAATTGTTTGTACTTGTTAGTGCTTATAAGGCAGCAGTGAGTACACTATTAATCCTAATTTTCTCTATTGTTGAAGTTGGTTCAATTCTGGACTTTGTTCATCTGGGATTTTGTCCATTCAGGATTTCGTCCAATTCGGAATTTTGTCCATTCGGGTTTTGTCCATTAGGGATTTTGTCCAATTCGGGATTTTGTTTTTCGTGATTTTGTTCGTAAACGTTTACCGAGACATATCGTTTCAAACTTGTCCACTTTCTGCCCATTTCCGGCCTGTAAAATCTTGGTCGCGTGACCGCACGCCCCCAAACTTGGTGTATATAAACCACTTATAAGCAAGCACATTGTGTACAAATTTCAGCTTTGCACGCCAAGTGGTTTTCGAATTATAGGCGAATTAATAAAATTTCAAGCCAAAAATAGCCGTTTTTTTACGCTTTTTTTTGTCTCAATTCACGATCACGTGACCTAGCCTCCCTAAAATTGGTGCACATGACGCTTTCATTATTGTAATTGTAATTACATTTTATTCACCAAGATGCCTTGGCCAGGAGACAGCGAAGGGACCTTTCGGTCTTCGAGTCAAGCTGCCACCCGCCCACCTGTCTACCACACACGGCGGAGGCTTCACACTGTCCCTTTAATTGCTGAACGTCAAGTAGGGAAGCTATGAATACCAATTTTTATAGTCTTTGGTTTGACCCAACCGGGAATCGAACCCGAGTCTACCGCTTCAGTAGCAGACGGTCTATCTACTCGACCACCGGTTGAGTCCAAATTTCAGCTTGCTAAGTTTTACTGATTGCTAGTTATGAGGCATGAGTTCGTTCGTTCGTTCAATCCTCATCTGACGAAAATTGCAAACAAAAATCAAAGGTACTACGCGCTCACACGAAGTCCCAATTATTCTTACTGACATTTAAACAGTACTCATGCTTTTAAACAATCCGTTTGTCTTGTCAATTAATTAACCGAACAGATCAACCTTATTCAATTTTAAGATTTGAACATAGTTCCATAAAACCTGCAATTTTTTTAAAGGCGGTAAGAATATTGCTATTTTCGCTCAAAAATCCTTCATCGACTGGGGGCTTAACCTCCCATGACCTCCGTTGTAGTCCCCTTTTAATGAAAGATTTTCGGCCAAAAATAGCAATTCTCATCGCTATGTACCGTATACAAAGTACGGTACATGATTAACATAAGCACAGTACGTGAAAAGCCAAATCTCTCAATGCTTACTATGATGATTATTTACACTGGTCGTATACCGGTACGTAAAATTCAGAAGTTACATAGCAGATTTGAAACGTAAAATTTTTTCACAACTGTGAGGTAGCACTTCTGGTGACCTTGTCAGATTTAGATCAGAGTAATCTGAGAAGAGGGTACGATGGCAAGTGCAAAAATTGCTTTCTTGTGTGGGTTGAAGGTTCGGGTGGGCTGCCAGAATAGGCTATGTATATGTGTGAATTCAGATGCTGAAGAAACACTAGCCTAATCTGGCAAAGCAGTTAAGTGAGGTAAGTGCTACCACACAGTTGCGAAAAAAATGGTATGTAAAAATTTTGGGTAATTACCGAGATTAATATTTCTTGCCTTGTAAACCAACGTCACCATTTTGGTACAATTCCAAGTCTGAAGCAGAGCGTATGTATTCAATGTTTACTTTGATGTCTTGATAGTTTTTATAGGCGTTAAAATTTTTTTGATATTACTGTAGTTGACTGGCCTGATGTCACTGCTTACCAAAGAACATGGCAGGATATACCTGACTGGCCTGGTGTCACGGCATACTAAAGAATATGGCAGGATATCTCACATTCAATGTACCGCTGCAAACAGGCCACTTCTTTCCTGTTGATGAACAAGTGAAACAATGCCCTGTAGGTACTGCGCAGCTTTTGAATTGAAAAGCTTACACTAGACAACGTGGAGGTCAGTATTGCAAGGTACTGAATAACCGAAAAACCGAAGAAAAATGAAATCAAGTTTATTTTTAAAGCCTAGTAAATCCTACCATAGTCACTAAATATGACATCCTATCTAATGTTATCGTAAGGTAGTAAGTTCTTCAAATTGCAGTATGATTTTTGCTCAGAGCAGTTTTAGAAAGTAAGAAACCAAGATTTTTAGAAAGTAAAGAAACCAGAACGTTTAACAAAACCATTTCGGTTTTCAAAAGCATTACAACAGTTTTGGTGAAAGAGTGAAAACATGAACTGCATTATTGAGTTTAGACTATGGTTTAGAAAGCAGTTTCTTAAAAGCATGATTAAGGCTGTAGTAATAAAAACAAAGAATAACATGACCTACGGCATGATATCGCAGATTTAATGTACCGCTGCTAACTGGCCACTTCGATGTTTATGAACAACTCACACACTGTATTTACCAGCCGCAACCGCTTCAGTCTGAGATGAAGCGATTATTGAAGCGAGACAAACAATGCGCGCGCTATTAAAGCGAGACAAGCATGCACCGAATGCGCTCTAGGTCACTGCGCAGCTTTTTATTTGAATAGCCTGCAATGGACAGCGTGGAACTGTTGCGAGTCAGCATTGCAAGGTACGGTAAGTACGTACAGTAGCCTACAGGGTAACTGAAAAACCGTAGAAAAATGAAATTCTGTGTTAAGTACGCGTCTATGTGTAGTGTTGTCATAAGGTAGTACTTCAGGCTGCAGTATGATTTTTGTTCAGAGCAGTTTTAGAAAGTAAAGAAACCAGAAAGTTTTACAAAACAATATCGGTTTTCAAAAACATTCTTTATTGGTAAAAGAGAAACCAGAAAGTTTTACAAAACAATTTCGGTTTTCAAAAACATTCTTTTTGGTAAAAGAGTGAAAACATGAACTGTATTCTTAAAAGGAAGTGGCCATTTTGCCTCTGGATGCAAGATAGTATTTTCCCTCTGTAGGTTAGGGTTTGGATTAAGGTTGGGGATTGGACTTAGGGCTAGGGTACCTGGTACGAATTAGGGTTGGGTGTTGTTAAGTATAAGCCGTCAGCTTTTTTTCGGAAGCTCTGCGACCTGTGTATGAGCGTGCATGCACTCTCTCCTTCTTTTGATCAAAGCAATTTCCAAATCTAATCCTAATGAGCGCACACATGAGAGGAGCAAGAGCGTGCGTGAGCTCATAGATTAAGGATAAGGGTTGCAGAGGTTCCGAAAAAAAGCAGACAGCTTATACTTAACAACATCCGTAGGGTATGGGTTAGGGCTATTTTGGCACTTAAGGCAAAATAGCGTTTAGGACTATTTTGCCTCCAAATGCCTCTTAGAGGCAAAATAGCCGCTGTCTTCTTAAAATAGCATTCAGGTCGAAAATTTTTTGTTCTTTCTCAAAAAATTTGGACTGATCTGAAGACCAACTTGACCAAATTTCAGTGTACTATGACCTTTCGTTCCTGAGATATAACAGATTAGATTTCCCCTTAGAAATGCTTTTTCCCCTTAAAAATTTTGCCAGAGTTGCCAATTAGAAACAAAATTTCAAAAATTGACTGCATATTTGTGATTCTCGTAAAATATTTTGTGGTAAAATTGTAAACCAAAGCAGGCCTACAGGTTTAAAACTAAGATTAGCTGCTTTTCAATAAGGTAGTGTCTAGAGCAGAGAGCAACAGTTCGGTTTCCAATATCTAAAAGCTGCTGCACCGATCATTATCGTACGATATATTGCTTTTTTTTCATTAATTCGATTCAAATACCGGTGCAGCATTTCATTTACTACTTTCAAATTATCGCCCTATGTCATTCACATGTGTCACTTATAGAATACTTGGACGTCGTTAAGTATAAGCGTCGGCTTTTTTTCAGAAGCTCTGCGACTCGTGTATGAGCGCGAGTGCGCACGTGCTTTCTCATGCGTGCTCGCGTTAGGGTTAGGGTACGATCTCGGGGGAATAGCTTAAATCGGAGCAAGAAAAGTGCACTCTCGCTCATACACTGGTCGCAGAGCTTCCGAAAACAAGCTGACGGCTTATACTTGGCGACACTCGAATACTTGTAAGTGTTATTGTCAAAAAGTGCTACATTATTTATTAAGCAACAACATTTTTGCTTCTAGTCAATATGGTTTTACGTAGATCTACTTCCACTCAGTTGATGTCAATTTTTAAAAAATGGCATTATTTTTTATGACAGTCTGCAGTAACTTTGATTTTGATGTTATATACATTGATTTTGCTAAAGCCTTTGATACTCTACTGTTTCTCATTCTAAATTACTTGCAGTTTTATAGGCTATTCTTATGGTGTTAGTGATCACTTAATATCCTGGATCAAAGAACTTTTGTTTAACTGGTCTGAGGTTTCAAAGTGTATGTATGAACAAGGTGCAATCTGCTTTTCTAAGTGTTACTAGTCAGTAGTGGCGTGTCGCAGCGGAGTGTTTTAAGACCTCTTTTATTCAATATTTACATCAATGACTCACCCAAGTGTTGTAATATTTTTAATTTCTCAAGTGACATTTACCTATATGCTGATGATGTTAAACTGTTTGGAATTAGTGATAACTGTGTTGAATTGCATAAAAATCTTATTTCAGTTCAGAGTTGAGTCTTTTTCCAGTAGTTGTTAATTATCTCTTGCCCCAACTAAATGCCAACACTTAGCCATTAAACGTAAAGATAGTTTTAGCAATAAATATTTCATTGGAGATAATCAAATTTTGTGTTCTGCTACTGTGAAAGATTTGGGTGTAATGATATCTAGTAATTTAAAGTGGTCTTGTCATATTTCGCAAATTGTATCTTTTGCGTTAACTTGTTCTTATCGTATTTTAAAGTCTATCTCTGGTAGTAACATTTGGACTTTGCGGACAGCTTATACAGCTGACAGTATGACGTATGCTCGTTCTAAGTTATAGTATGGTATAATAATAATACCTTGGTACGGTCTCTTCATCTTAAGAGACACCATCAACCAGGGTGACTTTAACCCTATACACTAAAATAAACTTGATTGTTATTCAAATACTTTTAAAGACCGAAAGCGGTCTCTTACTAGGTCAGTGTTTAAACTTTAATCGACTTTTTTTTGTTTTGCTTGACTAGCGCAAGGTCACGTCTAGGTTTTTTTTTTCAAAATCTGGTTTCGGTCATTTGACTTATTTTTCGGTCATTTTCTTATCAAAGTAAAATGCACAATATTTTGATTTATTGAGTTTTTATTAGCAGAATATGAACATGAAGCAAAATTTGCAAAACAAGACCATAGAAACAAAGCATTTTAGGTCAAATTACTTCAAGCATTCTCAACTAAATTGATGCTACGCTCTGCAGTGTGTATGTTATAAACAAACATTGCAGTGATGCAAAAAGGCTTCAAAAAAAAATGCGTTAGATAGCATAATCAAGTTACAAAAGTCACTAAGTAATTCCTGAGTTGTTGTGATCTAACAATCACAGAATGATTCATCTTGAACCAAAACTAACCTATAAAAAGACGTAGGATGAACGACGCAAGGTCGTAGTTGTGATCTTTCACAATGTGAGAACAACTAATAAACATTACCTGCAGTCTAATTTTTTTTAATTATCAGAACAAACTAAAACGTATAAGCGGTTAAAAATTTGCACAACAAAATCATGACTTTAAAAAAATCTTAGACTTAAACAAACCGCGAAAAAACAACCCTACACAAAATATGTCTCTCAAAATTCAGCCATCAATATTTCTTCAGTCGTTGGCATGTTGGACTGTAAAGAAAAGGCACTAGAACCCCTGCTCTTTGCATTGTACCTGGATCGCTTTGTGGATTGTAACCAATGGCTGTATGCCAAACTGTGATTGTAAGTTTTGTACGATTCTGTGTTCAAGTGTAGTCACATCAATTTGTCACAAATGACTGGTAGTAGACGATTTCTTGTAGGCGTTTTCAGTCTAGTCAAAAGACTTAAACCTTGTTCTTTAGTTGCGTTTTCAGCTTTAAAACTTAAGTATTGCTCTGGCGATCATGGAGAAAGTGGACCAATCCAATTCCCGCTTTGCAGCGATTGTCAAAACCAGTTGACAGTTGTCATCAGCATGACTACGATTCTGTAAAACTTCCAACTTAAAATTGCGCTTTTTGTCTTCTAGCGCTTCGGTTTCAATTGGGTCAGGGTTAATTTTGTAAAACTTAAGTAGGGCAATGACTTCCTTTGTTTCATAATTAATCATTATAGCCAGTAGTACTGGATCTGAAGGAAGATTTTCCAGCATAAAAATTTTTGCTACCTCAAATATCAAATTTCGTCTTGAGTTGTCTAATTGTTCAACATTTGCAATTACCATCTTGATGAACGCTGCCAAGGAAGTTTTGATGGGTGGTGGGTCGTATTGCTCATGTGTACGGCAAGTTTGCTACTCAATTGTTTTGTGAAAATCGTACGTTTTTTTCTGCTCTTTCAACACATAGGCCTTCCACATCAATTACGACATTCACGGCTTGTGCAGATAAGAAAAGTTCTTTCAAGCAATACTTGTTAAGTGTTCCCACTCAGCACTAAGCCATTTTTTTTCAGCCAATCAGCCATTTGTTGGAACAAGTAGTGATGGGGACTTCAGAATAGTTGATTATTCTAGAATTATTCCGAATAGTTGAAACCGAATCCAGAATATCGAATCCTATTCTGGTTTCAAATAAGCTAGTTAAATTGAATAAACAGATTTTACATTTTTGGATAGCTAATTAAGAATTCGGCCAGCTTTTGCTTTTTGTTTTATTATATCATTTCAGATTTACCTAGCAGGGCCAGCACGCAAAGAAGTATTTGCGTGGATTCCGTGGAACTTGAAAAAATTTTGGTATAGGCTATTCTTATTATGCAGTTCCTGGATTGGTCAATTATCATCACTGCTCAGCGCTAACATTGGCAAGTGCCATGCTATGGTATTGGATTGACAATGATTTCCAAACAAACTGTGTTTGCTCTACTCTTGTGCCATTTCCACTTACTCGTGCACAATTAGACCTAGAGCAGCGGTTCTCAAACTTTTTTTAAAAAAAATTATTGTTTGCAACGGTCCCCTAGCAATTTTTTAAATGGCTCACGGTCTCCTTAAAAAATTAACATAAAAAACGCAAAACAACTTTTGTAACGTCTGTAAACGCTTGCGTAAAAAGAAAAATGTTTCTGTCTGGTAAAAAATACAATTGTAAAACGATCTGATAGGAAAAAATTAGCCATGTTATTATGTTCAAAGTATCGGCCATATTTTACCGATGCCGATACCGATTTCCAAAAAAATTGCGGATGCCGACACATCCCTACTTTTAAACTATCTGCAAAACAAACAATCCTTTTGGCTCTTAAACATTCTTCTTCACTCGCACTAAAAGAGCTATTGCTTGAATGACATCGTAGATCTTATTGTGTTATCATAGATGTGTATGTAGCCTGTAAGGTTTCATCGCAAATTGTGTTTGCTAAGTTTGGTTTGGAAAGATAAGCTGCCTTAAAATCTTATTTTATACACATTTTTTTTCTGAGGCATCGTTTTGATTTTTTTGAAATGTGCTTTGCGGTCCCAGAAAATTGTTTTGCGGATTCCACTTTGAGAACCACTGACCTAGAGTATTATCCGTGCATGTGATAGTGAATGAGCTTGTGCAATAGCACGTGATTAGTTCATGCAAAACAACTCCCGGTTACCGTTAGTAGCATTGTTGCAATATAGAAAACTTTGTTACGCAAATAAAAGTGTTATGCAATCGCTTTAAGTCGCAAAACAAATCTTGATCTAGTAAGTTGATACCACAAAATTGAAACCAATTCTTTTTAACTATTCCGGATAATTTAAGATTCGAATCTTAAAGATTGGGTATTCTATATTGCCCATCACTAGGAACAAGTACAAATCATTTTGGCAAAATGATAAACATTGCATTAGAAAATTCGACAAATTTGTTGAAATATGGCATTTGGTATACTTTAATACTGAATTGGTACAAAATTTACGGCTCATAAATGTGTTTTAAGAGCTTTGGGCACATTTGTTTCAAGAAATTTTGGCACTGGTTGATTAGCCAAAAAGATAGAGAGAACACTGCTTATTATTTGTTGAGAGAAAACATCTCACAACAGCTAGTTTTATTTTTCGACATTCGCTTACGCTACAAACCTGCGATTACTGTGTTGGCTGTCGTGAAAAAGTTTCCAGTCATTATGATCGAACAGACCAAAAATATTTCGGACATGGCACAAACAAATCGATCAATGACCAACAAATGACCGAAAAAAGAACGTAGGGTCACGTGACAATGACGTCATCATTTAAACAAAATGATTTATGAAAAGATTGAATTTGTTTTGGCTGTAGCAGTTGACCAGGAGTCACTGAAAAAAGCCAATCTACGACTATCTTGACATCCTTGTGTCTCATCAGGCGAATGTTGGCTCAAATCTATGACTTAGTATATGATGATGTCTTTTTTTTTTGATTGAACGGTTTCCATGTTATGCGATGGTTTCCGACCCCCACTTTTAAAAAAAATTGAGTTTTTGACACTTAAAGGCGCTGCTTTTGAAATATACCTAAAGCAGTAATTTGACTAAATGCCCCTCTGCATTTTACATCTTAAAAAAAAAAAACTAAGCGAATTGGACTTCTGGTTCAGTAGTTATGGCCATTTTAGTGGTATTATTTGCAAAACTCCGTCTAGTGGCCAAAATGTAAGTTTAATTTTTCATGAAATTTTTTGAAAATTTGTGTTTATTTCACCATTTTGAGTGAAACAGACTTCGATTTTAAAGTTGAGATTTTGCTGCAGTGCCACTAGAGGGAGATAATTTGCACTTATTGATTACTGTGATATACGCTTGAGTTAACGCCACTGCAAAAGTTTGAATAAATTGTGATACTGCGCGATTTTTTATAGTTTTTTTTTCAAATATTTACGTAGATCATGTGAAAAGGCAGGCATTTAATGCAAAAAAGCGGCAACAACACTCGTCGTTTGCAGCATAAATATAATTAGAGTTACTCGACAGTACTGTAATATTTTGACTTAAATTTACAATTACCACTCCAGTAATTTCAAAAGTCAAAAAGCTCCTTTGATTTACACAGAAATGCAATTCAAACCAGTATTTACAGATTATCATATTAAAACAAAACTCGGTTACCACACTTCAGCAAATTTCAAAAGTTTCTATTAAAAGCGAAAAACAAAAATCAGATATTTTTTTGAAAAGGTTTGCTTTGATGTGTTAGCAACAGTTCTGCATGTCTGCATGCTTTGATGTGTTAGCAACAGTTCTGCATGTTTGTTCTACTACCTAAATGAAGTTTGCTTTGTTGTTGTTACTCACTTGTTAAAATTTTGTTGTAGTCACTTCCAAATTTAACTAAACGCTCAGCTGCATCATTGATAACTTCCAATCCTGAAACAATCTATTTGATTTGTTGAAAAGAAGAATTTTCTTTCCAGCAAACTAGATACTACTGAATTCATTTTTAAAAATGTAAATTCAATTCCAATTACTGGTAGATCACAAAATAGCCACAATTCGTTATTGATGAATCCTTGCAGAGTGCTGTCTTCATATACTTTTGGTAGTTCTGGCTTACCTATTCCGAAATCTGTTTTCGGATATTTCATCAAGGCAGTAGCGATAGCATTCTTGGTTTTATCACCAACTAAATTTGAAATTAGTGCCAAGTGGTATGTGCTTGGTTGCAGATGCCAAGTATGCAAGTCGACTTTGAGCTTGCAAACTGAACATAGAGCTTTATCTCACACCGACCACTCATTTACAACTTTCCAAAACATTAGTGTTAAACTAGATGGGAGCTTACTAGAAGCAAGCCCATTGAATGACCGACGCAAATTAAATATTAAATTTTCGGGGGGTTCCTGGAGGGGGAGGGGGGTTGGTACTCCCAAACTATGTCAAAATATTTTTCTGTTAAATATCTACTGATATCAAAAAAAACTGGCACTCTAGTTCAAACCGTTCAAAAAATTCATTTTTGGGGGGTCTATTTGATTGTTCCCTGGGGGGGGTGTACCTCCTAATCATGTCAAAATATTTGTCTCTCAAATATCTATTGATATCCGAAAAAAACTGGCACCCTAGGTTAACCCGTTCAAAAAATTCATTTTTGGGGGGTCCCCGGGGGGGTGGTTCCCCCAAACCATGTCAAAATATTTCTCTTTTAAATATCTATTGATATCAAATAAAACTGGCACCCTATGTTAAACCAATAAAAAAATTGATTTTTGGGGTCCATTTGGGGGGTCCTCGAGGGGGTGTTACCCCCAAACCATGTCAAAATATTTTTCTCTTAATTATCTACTGATATAAAAAAAACTGGCGTTAAAAAATTAAAAAAAATAAAAAATCGTTAAAAAATTCATTTTGGGGGGATCCATTTGGGGAGGTCCCCAAGGGGGTGGTACCCCCAAACCATGTCAAAATATTTGTTTCTTAAGTATCCTTAAGTATCCTTGAGGGGGGTGGTACTCCCAAACTATGTCAAAATATTTGTCTCTTAAGTGTCTACTGATATTGAAAAAAACTGGCACCCTACGTTGAACCGTTAAAAAAATTGATTTTTGGGGGGGTTCCCCGGGGGGGGGGGGTGGCAAAAGCATGTCAAAATATTTGTCTCTCAAACATCTACTGATATCCAAAAAACTGGCACCCTAGCTTGAGCCGTTCAAAAGTTTGATTTTTTGGCGCCTCATTTTGGGGGGGTCCCCAGGAGAGTTGCCCCAAAAAAGTTTCTGGAGACACAATTGCAAATGTATCTCAACAACTTCACACAAAAATTAGATTTCTATGTTTTGTGGTTTAGGAGAACTTGAGCGTACAAGATTTGGGAAGAAAAAAAAGGAAAAAATAAGAAAAAAACCTAATCGCGGCCGAAAGTGGGTTGGTAGGGATGAAAGGATATCTTACGGCATATAACCATGAGAAATATTTTTTGCCGTACTGAAGCTGTTTTTGATTTGGACCGCTTTTTACGCAAAACTTTTGTGGCGGTTTTCAGGTCATAAAACCGAAGTCACGTGACCGATTGCCTCGAGAGTTGGTACAAACATAAAATTCATTAATCTCAAACTGCTGTCAAAATTTCATGTAGTTAGACCAAACCGTTCTCGAGTTATAAGCAAAAGTTTGAAATCTTGCACTCATTAGTTTAAAAATGGCCGAGTAAAAACAAAGAAACACGCGACGCGAGCATCGGTTGTTCCAGTAAGGAGCATCTGCAGGAACCGGTGAGACAAACCAATATCATGTATTTATTACCAAGGCACTTAACACCTGCAGTTCTGCACTATCTTCAAATTTAGAGATGAAATCAAGAAAGCCATCACTACCAACTTGTTGAAATATCCCAAAACAGATTTTCAAATAGGTAAGCCAGAACTACCAAAATATATGAAGACAGCACTTCGCAAGGATTCATTTAAATGGCTATTTTATTTTTTGGTGTAATTGGAATTGAATCTGCATTTTTTAAGAGATACTGCGGGAAATCGGTTTTATTGAAGAAGAGAACTTCTGGAGGTGATAAAGAGGTGCACCAAACCTTTTCCCACAATGTATCCTTTATTCATGAAAATACAATTTAATCCGTTTGACTATGTAGTATGCACCATTGGTTATCCTGCATTTTGCAGTATTGTGATATCACAAGAGGCATAATTTTGCAAAAATTGTCTAAAGTTAAGAAACACGGAACTTGCCAGCTGGTAGCAGTGAGTAGCCTAAAACCAAGTCTAAAAACTTGGCTACTGCTCCTGGAACTAGTAGATGTACGCTACCAGTACTGATTTATAATAGCCTTTTTCTAATGTCACAAAATTGCAAAATGCGAGTTTGCCAATGGTACAGAGTCAAACAGATTGAAATGTATTTTTGCAAATAAGGGGAATTGTGGAAAAGGTTTGGATAACATCTTTATTGCCTCAAGTAGTACTCAATTCTTCAATAAAGCGGATCTAGAGCAATATCTCTCTACGAATGGATTCAGTAGTATGCTGGAAAGAAGATTCTTTTTTTCAACAACTCAACCAGCTTGTTTCAGGATTGGAAGTTATCAGTGATGCAGCTGAGCGTTCAGTTAAATTTGGAAGTGACTATAACAAAATTTTAACAACAAACAAATAACAACGACAAAGCATACTTCAGGTTGTAGAGCAAACATGCAGGACTGTTGCTGGAGCATTTTCACCACAAAGCAGTCATATTTTTGCAATTTTGACATCAAAAATGAATTCCTTGCCCAGAAACCCCCCATGTAGCAATTTTCAAGCATCAGATTGCCCTAGAAATGGAATTACAACACTCTTTTCAAAACTTTGGAGCATTAAACTGCGATAACTTGAAGTCCACTTAAGATATTCAAAAAAACAAGTTTTTATTTTTCATTCTGTGTGATAGTCTTAAGTGTAAGAACAAATATCCATGTTTGGTTACATATAGTGACAAGCCATTTTGAATTAAGCATGGAATGACCCGCCTCTTAAATTGTGGAGATGTGTAACTAGTTAATATTTCGCTTTGGTTTGTCATCGAGCACCCCAATGCAGGCATTGTAATCTTACATTATGTTGCTTTTCTAATGATTTGCTTGTTGCCTTTTAGGTGTACTACTGCAAGAAATAGAATTTGCTGTACAGTACTAAAAATAATTACAAGTTAGTGAAAATGGCAGAAAATGATGCAAGTATTGAGAAAATATATAGTGTGGTCGAATTCCTTCGCGAAAACAGCACCATGTTTGTGGTACCAAAAACATGGATTCATGGGCAGTATTGTTTATGGCCACCTTGTAATAATTTACCGAAAATAGAACTTATGGTAGAGAAATATGTTCAATCGGAATCCAGCTGGAAGAAACTTAAAGTCAAAGTATGGCTACCTTCAGGTAAGGATTTTGCTTTTAACTATTTTTGCTGAGTAAGACTTACTGCAGGGGTGTCCGAGTCTTTTCGGTCACTGGCCAGATTTGCTGTTCCAAAATTTTCACTGGCCAAAGTTTAGTTTGTGGTATTGTTTGGAAAAGGTCTTCTGATAGATTTTGTTATATTCTCCCCCCCAAAAAAGATCTTCAGTGGTGTTCTCCAAAAATAAAGTCTTCAGCTCACCAATGCCGATAGATTTTGTGGTGTTCTCCAAAAAAAAAAAGTTGAGGACTCAGATCTGTAACTCACAACATCGTGTTAGCGCATATGGATCAATTAATTAACCAATGGAGAAAGTTTAATAGGCCCTTTTGAAACCTTTGGTGGGCCGCAAGTGGCCTGCAGGCTGTGTATTGGACGCCCCTGACTTACAGTAACGTTTGGATCACCTGAGAATTTGAAACAGATTACCGGTACATCCTTTACAGTGTAGGGATATGTATTGCAGTACCGGTACATACAAAGCAGCAGTGCAGATGTTGTTATCGCAATAGTGTTTTTTCATGAAAAAGTTTGGCAATTATTTTCCCAATTACGAAAAATATATATACATTAGGGATGAATTTTTCAAGTTTTGGAATAAAATTAAATTTCTGGGTTTGCAATCAATGAACTTTTATATATCAAGTATTTCTCCACTAATATTGCATCCCAAAATGAAAAAAAGCTGGCGCACCCAATACTTTAAAATTTTCTGGATTTTTGGCGTATTCTAGCATGTCAATCATGCTTTTTTAAGCAAATTCACCGCTTGATTTTTAAAAACTTTTATTATTACAAGAGGGACAGTACTCAAAGAGGTCGAGGCAGGGCTGAAATTGTAACAGAAATTTAATGCAATTATTAAACAAAAATTTGACTCACTATCCTAAATATCAAACCTATCATCAATAAATATCTAGACTTCACGCAATCGGACTGCTATTTTCAAGAGAGTGAAGTTTTTCAATTCAGTAAAGTTCGATACTTTTGCGAAGTCCCTTGATATCGCTTGCAATATCACATTCTAGTTTATTTGTAATGTTTTGACGTTTGTGGTCCAGAATTTTAGTGTTAAATCGTTTGGGTTCTTTCTGGTCTGAAGTCTTTAGGTTGTTTCACTCTAGGCCAGAGAGCCTGCTAACGATTGAGCAATAAATTTAATATTGACTTCGTCAATTATCTAGTATGCTTTTAGAAGAGCATCGATCTGTAATGTTGTGTATATCTTTCAGTAACAAGAGAAAATCTGGGCCTTCCAACAGCGCCACCATGTTGGCTAGTAGTAAGCGGAGCCGAAATTTTCACCTAAATCAATCTTGTCCAGCAGCAGCGCAAACATCATTGACAAACGTTGCTGCCCCGCATTCAAGTTCAACAAGTAAGCACAGTCACATTAGAAAACATCTCGTTAAAGTTTAAAAAAACTGGAAGTATTTCGTTAGCACAGTTATTAGGACATGCAAACTTTTAGATTGGTCTTAAGCAATTAGAGTATTCATAAACGAAGACGACCTTAACAAAATCCGGTATTATTTTTGGGACTTGAGGCTTGAGCTCATTTATAGGGCTTTCATTGTTACTAACCTATTCGCGGCATGCCAACATTTTAAGTTTATTAGTATAATAGTTTTTTTTGCTGTAATTTAAACTAAAAAACGTTTAGATGTAAAATTTTGAAAATTCAAACCCAACATAAGAAAAGATAATGCTTCATGCACTCTAATTTTTTGGGTAACAGTTGCTCTCCCACAACTTTAAAGACCAAATACCAAAAACAAACGAAACCAGAAATTTGGACAAAACATGGAGAGTGAAGACAAAACAGGGTTTAATCATGCCAATTTTTAGGCGCTTGGTCTCGTAACGTAATTTTACTAGCCGAAACCAAGAAAAATTAACAAGCTTGAACCTACATATCACAGCAAGTACCAAAATTAGTGCCAAAACTGAGAAAATAAGATTTTCAAACGCGTAAAAAATATATTGATTATATTCTTGAGAAATTATAATTTTAGCCCAACTTTGCTTAGTAAAAATGACTTTTACGTTTAGACGAGGAAGTTGAAAGAACAAATGAATTTCATGATTCGGAATTATCAGAAGCAGAATTTTCTGACATTGAGAATGAGGAAAGATTGAATTCCAGTCAGGTTTTCAATAAATCTACACGTTTTGAAGGTACAGTATGTAAAATATCAAGCAAAATGTTAATAAATATGTTTAACGTTAATCAATATCTAAGGGATAAACATTTGGGAGACAATTTAGTAACTTCCCAAATGTGCAGTTGTGCACCCCTGGAATTGGTTATTAAACAGCTTATAGGGTGGAGTGAAAAATAGAAATTTTTGAATTTGAAAAAGTGGTCTTGCTATATGGTCCCAAATACCATATGAAATACTTCTATCGCAATTTTGAGTTCTTGCATCCTCTAGTGGTTGTGCAATTTGATCAAACGGGCTTAAAATAGCCGATTTTGCCATATCTCACTAACCACATATGCTAGAAAGCTAGTATTTAGCTTAAGAGGTGCAGAAACAGCACATTTATATCTCCATTAGAAAGAACTTTGCCATAAAAACGTACAGAAAAAAAGTTACAGCCAAATTATTGATTACAGATTTGCTGATTTATTGATAAGTTTTCAGTGCTCAGCTTCAAATGCATTGCAATTCACGTTTGCATTGAAAATAAACCAGATGGAGTTTAAATTTATGTATATTTGCACTTTTAGTGTGCCATGCTGCCTTATCTGCTTCAAATAGTTTCTTTAATGGCAATTAGCCTTACACAACTGGGCAATCTTCAGCATAGTATAGTAACAAATATTGAAAGTTTCATGTTATAGCATCATCCAGTATTGGTTCACTCTTGCATCATCATTTTATTTATGATGAACTTGAGGAATTATATCTAGTTAATTCAAAAAAAAGTTTGGATTGTACAGTTCAATTCAAAAGCACTAAAAGATGCAAAAGCACAAAATTCGATAAGCTACAGTTCCAAAAGGAAGAAAAATTTGACATTAAATTTAATAAGCAATTTGTCATTTGATATCATTGTTTATTGTATTGTAGATACAATATATACGGTACTCAATGGCATAAATATCGTTGTTTCTGAAGCAGCATGCTAACTAAAAAAAGATTCAAATTTAATGTTACTTGTGAAAGGTTGTATGGTGGAGAAATTTTTCAAAGTTCTGATATTTCTGCCAAGCATGTAGCTTTAGGCTCTGCTTTTTGATCTTCAATAAAAGCATGATCGTTAAATGTTATTCTCAAGCCATATATAATTTCATATGGCTTTCTTTGTTTATTGTCATAGCAAAAAATGTCAAGAGGTTTATCAGCATCGTGCAAGAAATTAGTTTCAATCTCTTTGTATTGATTTGATGGCTTAAATTTTTTCGATTATCTAGTTAAACCACTGAAGTTTAGCACTAGTTGATGGATTCTTTGTGCAAGACTCAGCTCATAAGTAGCATAAACTTTACACCAAATCCATCTATTTTTTTGCAACAATTCGAGCTGTATCCCAACTTCCTAAAGTGATTAAAGGTGAGTAAGCCCTCAAATCACTTTTCTCTTGGTTCGCAGCAACCCTGGCGGAAAATTATCAGAACTTTGAAAATTTTCTAATTCGCCCAACTTTTTACAACATTAGACTTAGATTTTTTTAGTTAGCATGCTGCTTCAGAAACAACGATATTTATGCCATCGATTACAGTATATACTGTATCTACAATACAATAAACAATGGTATCAAATTGTTTGTTTAATTTATCGCCAAATTTTTTTCCTTTTAGAACTGTAGCTTTTCGAATTACTAATTGCTTTTTTAATTCTTATTTTTCTAGTTTTGTACTTTTGCATCTGTTAGTGCTTTTAAATTGAACTGTACAATCTAAACTTTTTTGAATTAACTAGATATAATTTCTCGAGTTCATCATAAATAAAATGATGATGCAAGAGTGAACCAATACTGGATGATGCTATAACATGAAACTTTCAATATTTGTTACTATACTATGCTGAAGATTGCCCAGTTGTGTAAGGCTAATTGCCATTAAAGAAACTATTTGAAGCAGATAAGGCAGCATGGCACACTAAAAGTGCAAATATACATAAATTTAAACTCCATCTGGTTTATTTTCAATGCAAACGTGAATTGCAATGCATTTGAAGCTGAGCACTGAAAACTTATCAATAAATCAGCAAATCTGTAATCAATAATTTGGCTGTAACTTTTTTTCTGTACGTTTTTATGGCAAAGTTCTTTCTAATGGAGATATAAATGTGCTGTTTCCGCACCTCTTAAGCTAAATACTAGCTTTCTAGCATATGTGGTTAGTGAGATATGGCAAAATCGGCTATTTTAAGCCCGTTTGATCAAATTGCACAACCACTAGAGGATACAAGAACTCAAAATTGCGATAGAAGTATTTCATATGGTATTTGGGACCATATAGCAAGACCACTTTTTCAAATTCAAAAATTTCTATTTTTTAATCCACCCTAACTGCTACGGATAGAGTTTTTTTATTATCAGTCATAACGTGATCGAAAAAAAAAAGTGTTTTGAGGCTATTCAAAATTCAAATCCATCTTGGGTTGCTAAGAAAAAATATTTTTAATTTCTGTCTTAGCGGGTAAGCGAAACGTTTTTTGAGAATCTTATTATTCAACATGCGTCTGTCGTTCAATGGGCTTGCTCCCATCTGGTATTGTTAGGATAGCATAGCGTAACTTCATTCGAATTCTTGACCTTTCTTTAAAAGATCTTTTACAACGAACTCATCTTTGTGTTTTCCGACTATAGCGCAAACACCAGCATCAAATCTTTTGTGCGTTTGTTCCATCACAAGTCATCGTAGTAGCAATTTAATGCATAAATGCCGTTTATGATGTTGTATCACATTCACTTTTGGGTTGTAATCAAGAATTACTTAAAACGATATCGCAGACAGTAATTAAATCAAAGATGTTTACTAAAATAGTCAGTTTGCGGTAAGGTCTGGAGATATTGATGGCTGTTGTAGAAAATCTCTGAAATAGTTGGGATAAGAAGAATGGATTTACATTCAAATCCTCCTTGGTTGGAATTTATTGGGCCCCGAGTTTAGCGAATTAGCAGTGAAACTTTTTGGAGAGTTTATTATTTTGGAGGTGAAACGTTTTTTGAACTTTCTAAATCCAGCCCTGTGGTTGTTACCAGGGTTGGATGCATTCATTCCTTTTTTAATTCTTAAATTCGAATTCATTGACTTTAAAACAACTAAATTCAAATTGATTGACTTTAAAACTACTAAATTCAAATTCTTTGGCTTTGCAAAAATCGAATTCAAATTCATCAATAACTCGTGAGCGGATTCAAATTCAAAATTCTAATTCAATCCAACCCCACTTTTCACACCAAAGATTCAAAGAGGATTTTGCAGTTTGCACCTAGCGAGTTGCAGTCTCGCAGTCGCAGATGTGTATTAGCGCATCACAGGTGTGTAATAAACCAACAACACAAGTCGCTTGAATCCAAAATTGGACACAGTGCCGTCGCCAAAGCAACCGAAGTAAGAAGGCATCAGCCAAAAGTGGGGGGGGGGGCAGTAAAATTTCCTTATAAAAACTGATCTTCAGATCTTGTGCGGCTTCAACTATGCGCAATTTTAAAATGAGGCCGACAGAGTTTCTTTGCTTGTTTCGTCTGTGGTTAATAATCGCTTGAAAAATCTATCTACTGCAGTGAATGCTACAAGACATGCGACCAGGATCTTGCTAAGAGAGGTGAACCAAAAGTAAATTTTTTTACATAAAAACTGCCTGATTTAGCCCCCGTGCTGAACAAACTGATGCAACTCAAGCGTGTCATAGACGGACATAGACATTTATGTGCGTAGCCAGGATTTTTGATTGGGGGGGGCTCAAACCACAAATAGCATGTAATGACGTCATCATAAACTTCGAAAGAGAAATTTTTGTGGGGGCAAAGATATCTCAAAATGGAAGATCAGAAGCCGTGGCCTGGTGTTGACTTGTAATTAGGAACTCCTTCAAGGAGAGGGCTTTAACCAATACTTAAGATGCGAAAATGTGTAAAATGGGAGACGTGTTTGAGTAAAAAAGTGTACTGTAATTCAAACGTATCACAGACGGGGGACTTGGGGCGAAGCTCCTAGCTGCTGGGCAATTTTTCGTATTTTTTGAAAAAAAAAAAGCTATTTTAATACCACTGGATCACATTTCGCACGCATTCAGAGACATTTGAAACTACTATATTTTTAACATTTGAAAGCCAATTGAAAAAAATTAAATTGTTCAGTTCTCTTTTTGCTTGCAATTTAAGTCCAAAATAAATTTAAAATGTTGCATTTTAGGGTTAAGTTTTGTAGGTGATTTGGCTCAGGTAGGGGGAAGTAAAGTGCATTGCCTCTTGTAATATTTTAGCAGTAAGTAACAATCCACTCGAAAATTTTCCTAAGAGATTATTGTTTTGTCATGAAAACAACCAGTTATAGGAGTACATATACGGCCAGGGAGCCCAGGCCGTCTTAATTCCAAAATTTGTTCAATGAGCATTCCCTTTACTGTAGCTAATTTTTTTCGGAAGTTTTTTGTTGAATAAAAACTGACGAGGTGGAGGTGAATTGTTCTTGAAAAATGTGCAATAGATAGTTACGCCTACAAACCATGTTATTGCCCGGCCGGATATACATTGAGTTAGGCCCCTGGCACCTTTGGATTTTTGAAATATTTTCCTGTTTAATACAGGTGAACACCAAAAAAAAGTCTTACCATTTGAGCGCGGGGCCTCTGGCACTGCGCCATATGTTAAATTCGTCTCTGGTTATTATATTCGTTCATAAAAACGTTAGATGAAAGCCTCAGTTCGCAACTTTCAGGATCCAAATTCGTAATTTCACTCTAGTTATACGTTTAAATTGGTTGGCAAACATTAAATAAAGGAGGCCCGGGCCCCCTGAAACAATATTATTGTTGGGGGTCCATTTAAATATTATTGTAGGGGCCCCATTGTTAATTACTAATGTACGCGTGTACTGTACATACGCGAAGATGCTAAAAAAACTGAAACTGAAGAAACAATAGTCTTTCTTGTGTTATTTTTATCATTGGTAGCATTTCGATTGGGGTGGGGTGGGCGGGCCCTTTGAGCCCCCCTCTGGCTACGCCTATGTACACACTAAATATTAAGTGAATGTGCATGGGGCCTGAGGGCGGATCCCCCAGCCACTGGGCGATTTTGAAGCAAAAAAATAGCAATTTTAATCATACTTCGCACTCGTAGAAGCCATATAAATAACTAAATTGCTAAAATTCATAAATCATTTCAAAGAATTGAATTGAATTGCTTTGCACCTTCAGCCCCTCCTTACTTTAGGTCAAGTCTAAAATATGTCTAAACGCTCGTATTTTGTGATTAAATTTTCGAAGTGACTTTGCAAATGGGGCTTGAGCCCCTTCACTCTAGTTGCGCCACTGACTGTGACCTCAAAATCTTGAGTGTGCTGTAAAAATAAAAACAGCTGGCCTTTTAAAAAATAGTTTTTACACATTGTTTCATGTCATGATCGCTAACGGAGTATCGGCAACGATTATGACATGCCTCTTTCGCGACACATCCGTAAAGGCGTGTCAATTAGGTGGAATATTGCGTCAGATTAATGTACAGCAGTTGGTTGCTAGCAATTTCGCAAGAATCGAAAAAACATCAGAGGAGAATTATGTTTAAACGCAATTATTTCTTTTTTCATCATTGTCTGTTGTCTTGTCGTTGCTTGATGCTCCAAAATCAGTATTTTTCCTTAACCAAAATGGGGGCACAAGCGGCCACTAGGGGGGTACGGCCCCTTATCCCCCCTCTCCCGTAGCAACGGTACTGGTTGGATCCATTCATTTTGTTTTTAGATGTTAAATCAAATTCATTGATTTTGAAAAAGCTAAATTCAAATTCATTGATTTTGCAAAAGTCAAATTCATCAATAATTCGTAAGTGGATTCAAATTCAGTCCAACCCTAGTTGTTACTATTAAAACCAGAAACATTAAAACTATGAAAACTAATTATTGGGGCTTCGTGCGAGCGCGTAGTACCTTTGTTTTTAGATAAAAAAAAGAATAGAGCCAAGATAAAATAAAACATTCTATTTACGAGGCGTTTTAACTTAAACTAAAGTCATTATCAATCTATAAAAAGCATGACGTTCGAATTATTGAAAGAACATCAATATAGACCAAAACGATTAACCGGAGGTAGTAGTTAGTAAGCGGGTCAAGGGTAAAATCTAAAAGTATCAAAATCTAAAATTAAACCAAAGTAAAAAGGAATGGAAAAACATTTTGATAATTTGCCGCAGATAACCCAACTTTAATGAGTTTAGGCAAAACTAAAACCCTCTAACCACGATGGTAAAAAAAAATTACAAAACTTACCTTGCGTGTTAGAATTCCAAATGAAGACCTAACTACGTTTGGTAGTTTCATCAATGATTTCTATAGATTGATAATAAGTTTAGTTTAAGTCAAAACGTTGTTTCGTTTCATTTTATCTTTTCTCTGTTTTTTTTTTGTCCAAGACCTTTGTTTTTGTTTGCGAATTTTAACAAATAAGGATTGCTTTCCTCATAACTAGCGAACGGAAAAATTTAGAAAGTTGAACTTGTAAGAATTACTGAAAGCGTCATATGTGCCAATTTTGGGGACCCTGGGTCTCGTGATCGTGAAATGAGACATAAAAAAAAAACATAAATAACGGCGATTTTAGGCTTGAAAATTTATCAATTCTACTATATCTGAAAAACCACTTGACGTGCAAAGCTCAAATTTGAACATAATGTAGGTGCTTATGATTGGTATATGCAATTCGAGCTTTGGGTGCACACGGTCACGTGACCACAATTTTACAGGCCGAAAATGGTAATAAAATGGCGAGTTTGAACCGATATATCTCGGTAATTGCGATATTGATGAAAAATGGTTTGTGATTTTTGAGCACACAATCAACTGTCTTTCTTTTGGTTATGTTTGTTAACCCTAAGTTGAACACTATTTTTGTCGTTATCTTTTTTTCTTTTTCCCTAGCTATCTACTTTTAAACCGCTAAACGCACTATATTCAAAGTTTGAGCGATTTCAGGGAGGACTAGTGTGCTACAGAAATCCGAACCAAGTCAAGTGACTGCAAAATAACGGTTACCACTACCAGTGATCTCGTCACAAAATGAGGGTTTGGGCAAGATGGCTCCAGGGATAGTAAAATGTTTCTATGACCGCCCTTTTTAGCCAATCGGGGTCGGTTGGTTCGCGGTCAGTTGTCGTGAACCCTCAAAATCGGGGGTACTAGGTTTCGGGATCCCCCTCAATCAAGTCCAAAATTTTGAGCTTTCAAACAATTAGAGCTCGAGGGATCAAAATTTCAGAATGGGTAGATATTAAAAATAAATTAAACCTAACAAAAAATGGAGATGCTGCGATGGGAGTTTCCTCCCCAAACGGGCCCTCTAAAATTTAAACTTTTTTAACCTTTTAAGCAAGACACATGACATTTTAAGGTAAGTAAATACAAAAAAAGATAAAATTTGACAAAATTTGGAGGAACCAAAATAGGCAAATATTGAGAAAAGATAATTTTTGACAAAATTTGGTGGTATCAAATTGGAGACAAACGGGACTGCCAAAGTTTTGAACTTTTAAACAAGTTTTGGAATGGGTAAATATTAAAAAGTAACTGAACCTAACAACAATTGAGGGTGCCACAATGGGGCTTCCCTCCCAAATGGGTCCTCAAAAATGTAAACTTTTTAAGCTAGACACGATAAATTTTTAAGGTAAGGAAATATAAAGGAAAGACAAAATTTGGGGGTACCAAAATGGGGAGGTCCCCTGAAACTTGGCCGCCAAAGTTTTGAACGTTTTAGACCGTTAGAGGTAGATATACCGAAATTTCGGAATGGGTAGATATTAGAAATAAACTACACCTATTAAAAAAATATATGATTTGACCAAAGTTTGGGGGTATCAAAATGGGGGTTCTACCCACAGGAACGGGTCCGCCAAAATTCAAAATTTCTAACCACTTATGGTAGACAGATGAAATTTTTAGTGTAGGCCAATTTGAGGAAGAATTAAAGTTTAACAAAATTAAGGGACTCCAAAAAATGGAAGTTCCCTTCAAGCGGGGCACCAAGTTTTTTAACTTTTGAACCGTTAGACCTAGATGGATCGAATTTTCGGAATGGGTAGATATTAAAAAGTAGAGCAAACCAAACAGCTAAACAAAATCATAAACTAAATACACAAAACAGCATCAAAGACGTAATCATAAACAAAAAATTTGTGATCGGAAACAGGAAAAAAAATTCAAACACAATCTAATATCGAAACATTGAAATTGGAGGTCCCTTGATATCGCTTGCGATGTCATACTCTAGTTGAGTTTAGTGGGCTTGATAAGTTTGAACTACATGGCTGAGTTTTTTTTTTCTTGAAACTGTCACCTGGGATGTTGAGAAAGCGTACTTTTTGTTTGGGCTCAAGGTTTTTGAAGACTTAGAGTAAGGAAGTTTTATTGTTGAATAATGTAATAATTATATAGCGTGTTTCGAAATTAGGGTCCTTTCCTCTATTGCTTACGTGAAAATTTATGAAGTTTTCAAGTATTTTTGATTTCAAATTTCCACTTTCATGTCGAGTAGCTGAGTTCTCAGCACCTCTCACCTTCAAAGCAAATCTTTACAAAAGCATGCTGAGTAGTTATCTCAAAAGATCGCGTTAATTAAAAGGTGTATAGAAAACTGCGATAGTCTACCAAGTTATTCTCATGGACCTGTGACAACTTGTAAGTGATGCATTAACTAAGAAAAATAAGTTTTGATTAATTAAACCACTCGAAAATGACGGCTATGTGGTAAAAGCACGAACGATTTAGTAAAAAAAGCTTAAATAAATGCCAGTTGTAAATTTGCATAATTTTAGCCCTTTTCAAATTTTTTCAAAGCAATCAGATCAGGATTGTAAAGCTTAATGAAGTTAGTAGAAGTCGGATGATGCTCGGAAGTCCCCAGATATTGCTTGCGATATCACGTTCTAGTTTCTATGCCACGTTTCTAAGCATTGAATTTTATCAAAATATGCTTTAAATTCAAAAAATACAGACTTTTCAGCGGCTAGGTGCTCTGCCATCAGACCTCCAATGGCTTTCGGCTGCTGGGGGCTCCGCTGCGCTATCAGTCCCCTAAAACAGCTTTCTATTGCAGATTTTTGGCTACGCGCATGACTAAGATACTTCAAATATATAACCTTTGTGTGCTGATATTTTTGTTAGTTTTTGATACTATGGAATTACTGCAATATTATCAATAATAATCCGAAAACACATCAAAATACATTTAAGTTTGAAATAGTTCTGAAGAAGGCACTTAATTTTGTCAAAAACCAAAATTATTTTAAACCTGATCTTTCTCAAAATTAATTACAAAATATGAGAGACTGCTTTTTTTTGCCTCATCTATTCTACGCGTAACTCAATAATATTATTTTTGAAAATAAGCGAGCATAATTATGTATTTTCGTAATTTAAGTTCTATCAATAACGAAATTTCGGGCTAGAGTGCATAATTTCTGGAAAAAAAGTTTTTGGGAAAATGTAATTTTGGTCAAATGTAAATTCTGGCATGTGTAAATGCTGAAAAATAAGTTTTTGCGGAAATGTAATTTCGGCCAAATGCAAATTGTGGCAAGTGTAATTCTGGAAAATAAGTTTGCGGAAAAATTAGTTTTTGCAAGTGCACGTTCAGAGAAATGTACATTCGGGTTAATTTAGTTTCGGCTAAGCGTTTTTCGGGGAAATGTAACTGGGACTTCGCTCGAGCGCGTAGTACAATTGGTTTTGTTCGCGAATTTTGGCTAATGAGGATTGATTTGATTATAACTAACAAACGGTAAAACCTAGAAAGTTGTGATTTGGACGTAACATAACAATTAATGAAAGCGTCTTGTGTGCCGATTTTGGGGATCCTCAGTCATGTAATCGTGAATTGAGACACAAAAAAAACCCATAAAAAACTGCGATTTTAGGCTTGAAAATTTATCAATTCTCCTATAACTTAAAAAACTACTTGACGTGCAAAGCTGAAATTTGGACACAATGTGGGTGCTTATGAATGGTATATGCAAACCAAGTTTGGGGGCGCCGGATCACGTTATCACAATTTTACAGGTCAAAAGTGGACGATTTTGAACCGATATATCTTGGTAATTAGCGATATTGATGAAAAATTTTTTTTGGATTGTTATTTTTAAGCACACTATCAACTTTTCTTTTGATTATGTTCATTTACCCCAACTTTAATACTGTTTTTCTTTTTTATTTTTCTCCGGCTATCTAGTTTTTAACCGCTAAACGCACTGTATTCAAAGTTTAAGCGATTGAAGATATCAGGGAGGACTAGAGCTCGACTGAAATTGGGGTTGCCAGGTTGGGCGAATCCCCCTTAAATGGGTCCTCCAAAATTTTGAATTTTAAACTGTTGGAGCTAGATGAATCAAATTTTCGGAATGGGTAGATAATCAAAATAAACTAAACCCAACAAAAATTGGGGAAGCCACAATGAGGGATTTCTCCCCAAACGGACCCACCAAAATTCAAACTTTTTTTAAGCTAAATACATGAAATTTTTGGGGTAAGTAATTATAAAGGAAAGATAAAATTTGACAAAGTTGGGGGTACCAAAATGGGGGGCCCTCTCAAACGGGACCGAAAAAATTCAAACTTTTTGACCACTTATGCCAGACAAATAAAATTTTCAGTATAGGCAAATATTACAAAAAAATCAAATTTGACAAAATTTGGGGTTATCAAAATGGGGGGTTCCCCTTAAACAGGGCCGCCAAAGTTTTGAACCTTTAAGCCATTGAAGCTAGATAAATCAAATTTTTGGAGTGGGTAGATATCAAAAACAAACTAAACCAAACCAAAATTATGGGTTCCAAAATTGGGGGTTACCCCCAAATGGAGACCTCCAAAATTCAAACTATTTAACCTTTAAAGCTGGACACACAAAGTTTTTAAGGTAAATAAATTTAAAAGAAAAAGAAAATTTAAAACAATTTGGAGTACCAAAGTGGGGGTCCTCTTAAATGGGGCCGCCAAAAATCAAACTTTCTAAGCACTCATGCTAGACGCATAATATTTTTAAGGTTGGCAAACATGAAGAAAAGATAAAATTTGACAAAATTTGGGCATATCAAAATGAGGGTACCCCTCAAAAGGGGGGCCAAAATTTCAACTTTTTAACCTTTCATGCTATATACATGAAATTTTCAGAATATGCAAATATCAAGAAAAGATAAAATTTGACAAAATTTGGGATACCAAAATGATGGAGTCCTCTTCAAACAAGGATGCCAAAACTCAAAATTTAACCACTTACGCTGGACTGATGAAATTTTCAGAATAGACAAAATGAAGTTAATTTTAACAAAATTTGAGGGTACCAAAATGAAGGGATCCTACTCAAACAAAGACGCTAAAATTCAAAACTGAACCACTCACCCTGGACTGATAAAATTTTTTAGAATAGGCAAATATGAAAAGATAAAATTTGGGAGTACAACAGTGGGGGTCCCCTCAAATGATAATGCCAAAATTCACACCTTTTACTTTTGTAAGCTAGACACATCACAATTTCAGGATACACAAGCAAATATGAAAGAAAGATAAATTCGACAAAAAGTTTGTGGCACCAAAATGGAGGTCCTTCAGAATTCAAACTGTTCAACCATTTAAGCTACACATATAAAACTTTCAGAATAGGCAAAAATAAAGATAAAATCACAATAGACAAATAAAATATCACTAATTTTAAATGCCACAATTAGAGAGTCGTCCTCCAGCAAGTCCTTCACATGTTTTAACCACTAAAGCTAAACAAAAAAATGAGGATCTCATACTATAGGGGTGCTCCAATTGTGTTGGCACCTCCCCTCATTAACCACAAAAGCTAAACAAACTGAATCTATTGGATAAGTTAATATGAATCAAAGATTAAAGATAAATTTAATTGGTTCCTTAAAATTTCAAAATTTTTGTTCCTTAAAATTTCAATCTTAAAATTTCACATGGGCTCCTTAAAATTTCAAAATTTTTGTTTTGAAGTACTCCAAGTAGATATAATCAAAGAGTACTGATAGGCTAATATAAGAAAATGACCAAACATGCCAAACTTGGCAATACCATGTTGGACAGTTAGCCCCTATATGGACCTTCAAACTGTACGTTGAATTCTCACAATGAATTGGTATCACAGAAAAGTAGAAAAGTAAAACCTATGGGATTATACTGCAACATTTAACACGTTGAAGTACTTGAGCTTAATGGCTTTATTAGATTTAAGCTGTATGGCCGAGTATTTTTACTAAACTGTCGCTGATGACGTTAAAAAAAATTCTTGCTCTTCAAAGTTTTTAAACAATTTTGTTAAGAAAGCTTTTGTGCTGAATAATAGATGTAATACAATATTCTGTACAATATCTAATATGTTGGCCGTTGGGTCGCACTGCTAAATAGCGTTCTCAGAATAAGAATAGTTGTAAAATGTGTGCTTGTTTTTTAACGTGATAGTGTTGTTTGGCTGATGTAATAAAGTTGCTGGAATTTTAAAGATCGCTTTATGTTATTTCATAATAAAGAGAAAAACTGTTTGAACTTCATATAGCTTTTTGATTGACGTTACTTGATTATTTTGATAACTTTTTGAGACCTTTAAACATTAAGAGCGTATGACCTCCAAGCTGTTAAAATGAACTAAAAAGAGCGCAATGAGGGAAAGAAGTAGAAGATGATTTTTGGTAAATAGTTGTTGGACTTTAAACATTGCCCATAGTGTTTTGGAAAGCATAGAGATGGGTAAATTATTGTACGTTTTCAATGTGAAGTCATCGTAAAGTTAGAATCTGTAATAACACTTATAAATTTAAAAGAATTTGATTTTTTGTTTCTAAATTTTGTTTGTGTACGTATCTCTTTCCATGCTAATTGCCACGGCAGGCATTGTTTAATTTAGTTCTTAGATTTTTGAAAAATTTGTCGAACTGTTCATGCATGTGCTGGTCTAAAATTTGTCTAAAAAAATATTGCAGTGAGCTAGATGGGGTGTAGATTCGATATTTGGGATAGTGTGGCAAATTTGATAATGTAAGTTGCAAAATCCAAAACTAATTGGCATTGTCGGATCAAAAGTTTTTATTTCTGTGTGTCAATCGTAGCAAAAGGTTATTGTCGAAATATTTGTTTTAACGAGGGTTTTATTTGTAACCGCAATTTTAACAATTGCGCTGCTAAGCGAAAATTTAACTAACTCCTTAAAATTTGAAACGAGATCTGATAGATATTTATAGATGCCTTTTCTAGACATTTAAAATTTGGACGCCGTTAAACACAAACTTGGCTAAGTTAATGGAACATAATAAAATTCGAAAGCGATGTATTTCAGATGTGATTTTCAACAACTATAAACACGCTTAATGCAATTGTGAAGTTCTTTAGTTCAGTAAGTTGAATACTTTTGCGAAGTCCTTGGATATCGCTTGCGATATCATACTCTAGTTTGTGGAAGACTGCACCAACGTCCTGCCACCTCAACGTGGTGGTGCAGTCCCCTCCCCAATGGGGATGGGTCGAAATGGCAGGACAGATATACCGAGGGGCTCGACCGAAAGGTCACCCCCATTGTCTCGTTTTCGCTGGGCCGCCCGTTGACCGGTCACAACTGGGCGGCTCCTCTACTTCTTATTGACCGGACCCCCTTTCGGCGTCTCCTTATCCTGGCATTGCTCCTTATTAGTGGCAATGTCCACCCTAACCCAGGCCCCATCAGCAACCATCCTCACCCCAGGTACCCCTGCTCCATCTGTCATCTAGATGTGGGCAGAGATTCTCTTCAATGCTCTGCTTGCCTTAAGTGGGTGCATTTTCTTTGCTCCTCCCTCACCCGTGCTGACTTTCACACAATCTGTGCAACTGGCACTGCAGTCGACTGGCGATGCCCAGCGTGCCATCCTCAAAATACAACTGACTCCCCCACTCAAACCAGTCTCCTTGTTATGCCGCCTGCGTCCCCTCCACCCCCTCCCCCAGGGTTCCCCACACTACCGCCTGGTTTTTACCAATCACGTCCACCTCGGGGCCCCCACGTTACCCTTGCTCCATTTGCTTTCTCGAGGTTGGTAAGGATTCTTTAAAGTGCTCCACCTGCTCCAAGTGGGTGCACTTCTCCTGCTTCTCTCTGACCTGGGCTGACTTTTGCAAAATCTGCGCGGTTGGCTCCCCCATGGGTTGGAATTGCCCTGCTTGTCTTAATGGGGACCTTGCCTCTCCCACCCTCCGTCTAGCGTCCCCCCTCCCTTTTTCTCCAGCTCCGCCCCCACCCACACCCCCTCCACTTGCTTGCTCAGATCTCAGGGATTCATCTCTGCCTCTCCCCTCACATCCTCCCCTCCTTAACACCTACCCTCCTTCCGCCTTCACCCTTCCTGCCTCATCACCACCGCCCACAGGTTCACAGTCGGTCCATATCTTGCCACCCCACACTCAAGGAAATCCACGCCCCTCACAAAATCTTCGTATTCTTCAATGGAATGCTGGCGGTCTTCCTTCCTCCCGCCGTGCCGAACTGATCGCTTTTCTCTCTGGCAACCACTATGACCTCATTTTCCTCCAGGAAACTCATCTTTCCTCAACCAAAAAGTTCCAAATCCCTGGTTATTATACCCTCCGCACGGACCGGACATTCTGTAGACAAGGCCCTGTTTCCTCCGCTACTCATAACACTGGTGGTGATGTCCTCACTCTCATCCACTCTGACCTGGCTTTCTCTCCTGTTTCTGTCTCCTCTCTGTCTTCCCAGGACCCCTACTCAGACTACACCTGTGTTAAAGTCCTTCTCTCCAACCACTCTCCTCTTCAATTTCTTAACCTCTACTCCCCTCCCATCAGAAACACTCCTTCTGACTACCGCACCAGGACCTTCTATCCTGACATCCTTCCTAACTCCCCCGACACTTTTATCCTCGGAGACTTCAATGCTCACCACCCAACATGGGACAGACTCATTCCTCCTAACCCGCTCGGAAATGACCTGTTTCGCTGGATCACTTCCTCCGGTCTGGAAATTCTGAACGACCCCGCCTCTCCCACGCTCCTTCACCATTCCACTGGGAGCCGTTCTTCCCCTGATATCTCGTTAGCTCCTGCGTCTCTCGCTCCCCACTGTGAATGGCGCACTCTCCCTGGCCTTGGCTCGGACCATCTCCCCATTGAAATTGTCCTCCCCCTCTCTCCAGTTCGTCTCCCAAACACTCGTCCTCCCAAATTCAACTACAAAAAGGCCAGTTGGGATATTTACCAATCTTATATTGCTGAGCACCTTCCCTCTCTTGATTTCGATGCACTCAACATCCACCAGGCTGCCCACTCCTTTTCCCTCTTCTTAGTCGAAGCTGCCAAGGCCTCTATCTCCTTTGGCCGCCTTGGTCGTTCCCCCAAAGCCTGGTGGTCCCAGGAAGCGGAATCTGCAGTGCGGGAACGACAGAGGGCCCGCTCCGTAGCACACCGATCTGAGTCGCACCGACTCAGATACTTAGACGCTTCTCGTAGGGCGTCCTCAGTCATTTCTAGAGCCAAATCTGCAACCTGGCAAGCCACCTGTTCTAACCTGTCTCCCCGTTCTGATCCTCGTGCTGTCTTCAGGCTTCTCAATGCCATCTCTGGCAAAAAGAACACCTCCCATGACCCTTCTTTTCCTGATTGCACTCTTGATACTGCCAACCACTACGCCTCTTATCTTCGCTCACATCTATCTCAAGCGACACCCCGTTCCTCGCGCAGAGCTGAAAGACAGTTCATGAATGAACTCCGGAAAGCTAGCTGTGAGGATGCTTCTTCCCTCCACAATTCTTTCTGCTCCCCCTTCTCCTTGAATGAACTCTCCACTGCCATCAGTAATCTCTCCGCTTCCACTGTGTCTGGCCCTGACCAGATTGCCTACCCTTTACTAAAGCACCTGCCCGAACCTGCACAGCTCCTCCTTCTTTCTCTTTTTAACAGGTCCTGGCACTCTCACACCTTCCCCTCTTGTTGGAAACCTTCCACTATCATTCCCATTCACAAACCTGGAAAACCCACTTCCTCTCCGTCCTCTTCGCCCCATTTTCCTCACCTCCTGCATCTCCAAGCTTTTTGAGCGCTTGATTCTTTTTCGCCTAACTTTTCACCTTGAATCGAATCATCTCCTCTCCACTTGCCAAGCCGGCTTTCGTCCTGGTAGGTCATCCCTTGACCAAATTCTAACTCTGTCTCAATCAATCTGGGATGGCTTCCAAAAGAAAAAACCTCCAGACCGAACCATTTTGGCTTCTGTTGACTTCTCCAAGGCTTTCGACTCGGTCTGGCACTCTGCTCTTTTTCACAAACTCCTCTCGCTCAAACTCCCCCCTTGCTTCGTTCTCTGGGTGCGCTCCTTCCTTTCTGATCGTAGAGCTAAAGTCCAGGTTGGTGGTTCCTACAGCCGCTCCTTCCGTATCAGACGTGGGGTCCCACAGGGCTCGGTTCTTGGTCCAGTCCTTTTCATTCTGTTTGTTGATGACATCACTAAGGATTTACCTCGGGATGCCCATGCCTCCCTGTATGCTGACGATCTGGCCATCTGGTCCTCTTCCCCAGACCCGCTCAAAGCCTTCTCTGTTGTCCAATCCTCCCTCGCCGTCCTTAAAACATGGTCCAACTTATGGAGACTTTCACTCAATCCAAAGAAGTGTGAGTCCTCCTTTTTCTCTACACTTCCACTCAATCCAAAGAAGTGTGAGTCCTCCTTTTTCTCTACAGATCCCCATCAAGCCACTTTCCAACCCCGACTGAACCTCTTGGGCTTCCCTCTTTTGTTCAATCCCACCACTAAATTCCTTGGAGTAACCTTTGATCGGACTCTATCCTTTGGGGCCCATGTCCAATCCCTGTGTTCCAAATTCTACCCACGCCACAAAGCCCTTCGCTCAATTGCCACTGCCTCTTGGGGTCCCACAAAAGAATCTCTCTCCCTATTCTACAAAGCTTTTGTCCGTCCGGTGCTCACATATGCCTCTCCTGGATGGTTCCCATTCCTCTGCAACACTGCAACCAATCATCTGGAAGTTCTACACAGCTGCATGCAGGGTCATTACTGGTTGCCTCTCTTCCACCCCCTCCTCACTACTCCTTCTCGAGGCCCAACTCCCTCTTCTAAAGCTGACTCTAGAGCATCAGACCCTATACTCCTTTGAACGTGCTCTGCGCCTTCCCCCCGACTTCTCCAGCCTTTATGCCTTGGCAATTAAAAACGTTCCCTGTCGACTAAAGAAGAAACCCTCCTGGAGATCATCCTGGTCTTCAGCCACACTACCACTCCCATCCCCACGCGAGTCTCTGATCACTTGCCCCCCTTTTCCACCATGGTCCACAACCCACTTCACTGTTTCCCCCTTCATTCCCGACTGCACAGGCAGCAGTACAGCCCGACTCCAAATTGCTTCAAGCAGACTATCCTCCCTCCCCCCCTCTGATATCCAAGTATGGACTGACGGTTCTGTTCCCTCCCTTTTCGGTCCTGGTGGCGCTGGAGTCTATGCTACATGCTCCAAATGCAACACATCCCATTCCCTATCCTTTTCCTCTGGTCCAATTGCCTCCAGCTTCACAGCCGAAACCTTCGCCCTCAAGCAAGGTCTTGCTTGGTGTACTAGCCATTTGATGACCTGCAAATTCCAGTCAGTTCTTTTCCTAACCGACTCTCAATCAGCCCTCTCTATCCTTTCTTCAGCCCCCACTTATCTCCTGCCTGAGTCCCTATGTAATGTTTGGTCCCTTGCCTCCTCCTTCTCCAACAATACCGCTTTGAGCTTCCAATGGGTCCCCGGACACGCAGGTCACCCGGAAATGAAAAAGCTGATTTACTTGCCAAAACTGGTGCCTCTCTGCCCACTGATGCGATCCCATGCCCTCTCCTCCCAGTTATTGCCAAAGTCCGTTATTCCCAATACCGCAATTGGAGACGTCACATCTCTCACTCCCATCTGAACTTCCAAGTCCCCGAAGTCTTTTCGGAGGAACTTCTTCTTTTTCGCTCCATACGCAGTGAGCTCTCTCGTCTTTGCTGCCATGGTCACAGTCTTCTTTTATCTTCTTATCTTCACAGGATCAGTCGGAAGGAGAATTCTGATTGTAGTGCCTGTGGACACCCTCTACAGGACCTCAATCATCTCCTCCTCGATTGTCCTGCTTCTGAACCCCTTCGCAAATCTATCTTTGGCTCCTCTCTTTCTATTCTCGATCTATGGTCCAGACCTTGGGATGTGGCCCGACTGTTGGGTCTCCGAGGAGTTCCTCCGCGCCCCCATCCCTCGGAAGGGGTCGGGTAGTACCACCACCACCTCCACCACCAGTTTTTGGAAGATGTTTTTCGGGTAGGTGTATAGGATCCTCACTGCAGATTACACAAAATTTTGGCGGGGAGCAACACACCACCTTTCGAAGAAATGTTGCCGCGGTGGCGATTTATGGGCAACACTGTCTGTTTCGACTGGTCCGAAATTTTATCCTCAGACCTTCCGCTCCAGAGACGGACGCGTTACCGCTTGATGTTCGACGAATTGTTTTTGAGAGGATGCAAAAACGAACTTCAACATTTTATTTGTTTTGAGTTATCGCTAAAGGGAGGTTTGCAGGAGGAGAGCATCAAGCATCAGGTTTTTTTTTTTCGATTTAAAACTTATTTGCGGGCCTGCCTCAACGATAATTTGATCAACAAATGTGACGTTCGATTGTACTTGTGTTCTCTGACCTTAGATAGTTCGGTTAAATTATATATCTACATATTTTTTAGAAGTTCAAACGCCAAACAACGAATGCGCTGACAGTTGTAGTGATGAATCTATACAAGGTTCATCTCTGATGCCAATCTTAGGTAAGCGAGTGTTTTTGTCAATCTATCAAACAAAGCACACCGTACAGTTTTGCAATACGCTTTTCAGTCTGCATTTTAAATTAGATACTTGCGTACCCGAGTGTAACACAATTGGTACCATGCCATCTTTTTTAACGCTCAGTGTCGCTACAAACCGAAAAAAGCGCGATTGCAAAGATACGAAGTAGACTACGGTAATAAATTTGCTTCCGATTGAAATGCTGCTGCTGTAAAGAAGTCCAAATTCAAAATATACATATAACCCCATGTTTTACATGGTATTATTACCATGATAAGGACTAAAACACACTAGGAAAAGTTTAGTACCGGTGTGCATCAACTACAACACGGTTTAGTGATTGCACACTTTTAACAAATTGTTCTAATTTGACTGGTTAAAAGAGATTGTGACTACTGCTGATGCACCTGATTTGCCATTTGGCTTTTTTTAATCGTGGCAACCAAAATTTTTCTCGATGGCTAAAGTCTCGTCTTACTTAACCTTTCGACGACAAGTAATTCAAATTTTATGTACGATCAAACAAGAATTCTAATGAGCAATAACAGTATAGCAATGCTGATACCAAAAGTTTTTTGACCGTGATCTCGAACCAACAAGATAAGACTTTGACCAAACGCACTTATTACGAATTTTCAATTTAGGCCAGTGCGACTTCTAGGCTTTTATTATGCTAATCAAGATTTAGAGTATATACGGTAGCTATTCCTACCCAAACTTTTTAAGTCCATTCTATTTTCAAGTTTTTGGTGTACCATTTTTAATGCTTGTCTTAAAATTTTTGTTTACTCGGATTTGTTATTTTACTTAAAAAAGATTTTCCATTCCCTGGAATATATCAAGCAAGACCAAAAATCTCTGCGGAAGGCGGTTGATGAAATGAAAAGATTTCAACAACAACCTCCCTGCGAAGCTTCTGTTACGATCGATTTTTTTCCTCTGAAAACTCAAGAGGAACTAAACAATTTTGAAAGGAAAGCTCTAGAACAGACCTTGAGAGAAAGCATTGTAAGTAGATTACATTTTGTACAAACTAATTTATTCATTCATTTATGGGTATGAATAAAGCTCAGTCTTTGTCTGCATAGCTACACTAAGTTAGAGAACTCTTTTTTTGTTTGCTTGAAAGTCGCATTTCAAACTGTGGTGCTGCAGCGGGTGAATGAAGTCTTCAATGGGATATAAGCATTAAGTATCTTTCTCAAGATTGAACACTGCGACGCATGCCAGTTCGGAAATCAAACGGGAAGCTAGCAACCTTTTAATTAGCCAACCGATTCTCCACCAATGGAGCTATCGCCATTTGCAAATCAATTGTATTTAGTTTACTTAATAGAAAACTGTCATCAACGGATAAAGACAACCAAAAAGATTATTAGTAAGGCAGAGGATGCTGTTACGTTACGTAAAAATGAAAAAAAAATATTAACTTACCTATAACCCAAACTCGAATCGTAAGTCCTAATTCGAGCATTAATCGGTTATACTGCTTAAAATTTAAACCTTCACTCGATTTTTATTGCTATTATTCATAAAATACTATAAAAGAAAGAAATAAGCGCCCAAACTTTGCTCGCTTTTGTTTATTGCCAATACGTACATACGTCCATTTATCTAGTTTGCAAATTTTTTTGATGATTAAAACGAATTGATCTGTGAAGTGTTCGAGAATGGTGGATGAGCTCATTCTCACGTCGCTACTCTTTACTGCCATCTATGTGATAGGACATTCAATTAGCAACTCCAGTATTGAGATAGAAATGTTATTACCGACATGTGACGAAGCAAAAGAGAGACTAAATATCGTTTTGCAATTAATATTGGGAATTTATTTCATAATATTGATACCGCTACCTAAGACAAAAAATTGGTGCGTTTCAATCTTTTCTGTTATACGTTTGTTTCAGATTCAACACCTCCTGGCTTTCAACGGAAAGACTTCTTTTGAAGCATGCAGAGTCATGCTGGAAGAAACTTTTGGCCACGATATGGCTTTAAAATTTAATCTAAGCGGAAAGGGAAAATCTGGGAAAAAAGTTTCCAGAAGTTAAGATTATTTTCCCTAATTTTTAGTAAGTCAAATTTATTAATCAATGTTTATATTATGCAAAGTTTCGGTCGAGCTGTAACATCGAAAGCACTTATTCAATTGTTTTATTTAATTAGAAGTTTGCACGTACTTAGGAGTTTTTGCCATTCATGTTTTGCAGTGTTTTTCTCAAACAATCCCGTGATCAAAATCAGTTGCTGATTTATTTTTCTTTAATAAAAAAAAAAAGGACTATCATTATCCAATCCATACCCTAAAAACAACTGTAAAAGTAATTTAACTTTGAAAGGATATGACTCGAATAATGGCACTAGTAAATCAGTTTATATTGGAGTGGCTGGCCGAACCAGAATCGTGTTGTAGGGTTAAGTGTTGCATAACGATAATCTTGTTCATTATTCTGCTAGAAGTTTTGCAAACATATTTTCTGATGTCAGGAAGTTTCGATACGCAGGGTTGCGAATGATAAAGAGTTAAACGGATTAAATTTATTTTTATGAATACAAGAAATTATAGCAGAAGGTGAACCTCTTTTTTACCCCAAGTAGTTCTCAGTTGTTTAATTTGGGCATTCTCGAACAAGTATCTCTTTAAAGGCATATAAAACACGGCGTAGCCTTGTACTTGAGTACGAGTTCCACCAATAAATTCATTGTTTTTGACGAAATGGTATATGTAATTGTTGATTGGAAAACTATTCTAGATAATGATCTACAGTATAGTGCAACTTTTTTTTGTTGCGAAATGTACCCCCTATGTTTTCTTGCCGAAAACTTACATTTAGTTCGGTACAAACTCAAGAAGAATCGCTAATACAAAACAACTTTGCTGTAAGTGAAACATTTAAGTGCTCACTCTACATGCTCTTTTGTGATTGAACTTTTGACCGTGTGAGTTAAGAGTACGACCTAATAATTAGTGTATCGCCAACCACAAATGCAAGCCAGCAGCATTTTGTTTTTAATGTTACCCTTTAGCGCCCACTAAAGAGTTAAAATTAGTGTATCGCCAGCCATAAGTGCAAGCCAGCAGCATTTTGTCCTCAGTAATGTTACTCTTTAGCGCCCTCTAATAGTTAATATTGTAAGAGAGTTTTTACTGAATTTAATTTTAAATGTCTTTGTTCAATATTATGGTCATTAAAAGAGGCGCAAGAAACTGTTTAAAAGAAAATTATTTTTCATGTTTTGTAACTAACCTTTTGCATAAATTTTAACCGATCGTCTTCGTGCAAAATTGTTTTAGTATTGTCTATACTACTGTACTTTATCCATCCTTTTGGCTTGATTTTTTATTTTATCTAGTGTTGGGCAAGTTAATGAAAAACGTTAATTTCGTTAAGAGTTTCTTTGCTAAGAATTTTTTAGTAGTAGTTAACTGAAAAACAAAAGTAACGCAAGTTGAAGTTAAAAGTTAATTCGTTAATTTCGTGCAGTTGATGCCCAAATAAAATGATTTCATTTCCACACGAGATAAAAATTACTCACTTTGATATCTGTTATTATGGTATTTAGCAGAGGTGGAGTCCTCGAGGCCACATTTTAAAGTTCTTGGCTTCCAAGGCTCAAGTCCTCGAAAATTGCCCTGTTCTCGGCTCGAGAACATCACTATTTTTTAAACAGTTGAAATTTCGTTGGAAAACCGCCAGATACCTCGCGGAAATTTTGCGAAGACTTTTTTGTTTTCCTCACTTGGAGCATAGGCGTTACCAAGGGGTGGAAGGAACCCGGACTTTTTTTGGTCTTGGTCTTCACCTATTTTTATCAATGACTTTTTTGGTCTTCACCTATATTTGACAGAAAGATGTTGGCAAAATCTAACAATTCAGTAATTCACCTCCAGCCTCGCCGGTTTTTACGCACAAAATACTTTAAAAAAAAATTAGCCATGGAAAATGCTCTGATTGAACAAATCATTGAACTTCAATTGAGGGGGCCTGGGCCCCCTGGCCGAACATGTACTCCCATAATTGAATATTTTCATGACAAAACAAAAATCTCGTAGGAAACTCTTCGGGTGGATTATTATTTACTTCTAAAATGTTGCAAGAGACAATGCACCTTACTTCCTTCCCCTTATCTGAACCAAATCACTCACAATTGAAATATAACTCCAAAATGCAAGATGTTAAACGTGTTTTGGACTTAAATTGCAAGTAAAAGGAGGATTAAACAATTTGATTTTTTCAATCGGCTTTGAAATGTCAAAAATGTAGTGCTTTCAAATGATTCTAAACACTTGCGAAATGTGGCATTAAAATAGCTTTTTTTCCAAAAAATTACAAAAGATCGCCCAGCGGCTGGGGGCCCCGCCCCCAGACCCCACCTGTGATATCTTTTGAGTTACACTAGCTTTCTCAACACGTTTCCAAAGTTGGATATTTGCGTTTTTCAACTATAAGTTTAAGCCCTCTCCCGGTGCAAAATCCTGGTTACGTGCCAACAAGCAACGATTTCAGATCTTCCATTCAACGATATCAATGTCCCACCAAAACTTTCTCTTTGGAAGAATTTTGATGATGTCATTTCATGTGATTATCGGTTTAGGCCTCCCCCAATTAAAAATTTTGGATACGCCTATGAATTGGAGATCGCCTGAAAAAAAATTTTTGAAGACCTTTTTTTTTGGAGAACACGTGCGGATGTGTCCTTGGTCCTTGGCCTTGGCCTCGAGCATTTCTGTCCTTGGCCTCGAGAGGGTCTGTCCTCGGAAAAGCTGTCCTTGCCCTTGGCCTCGGATTTTTTTGTTTTTGGCCTCGAGCCTTGTGTCCTCGACTCCTCCTCTGGTATTTAGTGAATCAGTTTACATAGTAAGATGATTATGGCATTATTGTGGTGCATGATGTTGCCTGGAAATTTAACGGATTTACGTAAACTTTAAAAGTACAGCTTGAACTTTGAACCAGTTATTGAGCACTTTCTGGAACAGGCTGGCGAAACCTAGCACTACTTTTAAACATTTAAGTAGTTTAACGAAAGTTATATAGTTAATAAGTTTAAGTCGTTAATTAAAAAACTTGACTTCGTTATTAACTAGTTAATTCCCAACATTTTATCATACTGTAATTATATCCACTTGAAGAGCCGTTATTTGTCAAAACGGATGCAGTTTAATTACTGCGTAATATCCCTTTTCCACTATAGTTTTTTACTTAACCAACCGATCAATGATTGAATGAATAAAGCGTCTGCTATTGCAACGCTAGACTTTGGTCGATTTCCGGTCAGGTTGCTATCTCCTGGTCAAGGCAACTTGGTGAATGAAATAAAAATATAATGACAATTACACAATATGCTTATTATTGCCAAAAACCTTTTCCGTACGTAGAAACGAAGTAAAACCTAGCAAACTTTTATATTTTCTGAATTTTGTTTTGCAGATGCTCTGCGAAAATTGCACGCAGATATCACGATAAAAGATTACAACATTACAGTCGTAAACTGGCTTGACGGCGCAAAAGATCGTAAAGGAGGCCGCTTGCAGCGGAAGCAAGTTGAGCCCGCTGCCGATTCGGGAGATACGGCATCGAGTGTTTAATTCTGTGCCTTAATTTGATGTGCAATAAATTGCCTTACCTTGCTGAACATAATTTTTGTGTCATTTTTAAAAACTTGAAATAACAGCACAAGGGTTTTTAATGTCCCATTTAGGTCGCATTTACATGATGAGTACATCGCTGGTTTTCAAAGTGTAAAAGCTTAATCGTTCTGCCAGATCTTGATTGTCGAAAAGCAGTGTGACTAAGCCCACAATGGTAAATCTAAAACTGAAAATAGATCAAGATACCATATGTTGTTAAAGGCGGTGAATCATCCCGCCAATTCCGTATGGTTTACAGTATCTAACATTGTAATAAAATTTTTGATATTGTTTTAATTTTGTGGTTGTTTTTGCAAAAATATTTGACAAATACAAAAATATATCCCCCGAAAAAAGTTTTTGACCGTTGTTTGGCGGGAAGAACAAAACTCAAGAGTTCCACGGGGCATATCTTTTTGTATTTGTTGAATATCTTTGCAACAGCCGCCCCAAGGTATAAACAAAAAAATATCAAAATTTTATTTCAATTTTAGCTACCGGGGTATTGTAA
Organism: Trididemnum nubilum; assembly: GCA_963965965.1. Lineage (NCBI taxonomy): Eukaryota > Metazoa > Chordata > Ascidiacea > Aplousobranchia > Didemnidae > Trididemnum > Trididemnum nubilum. The sequence goes on from CAWYPQ010000431.1 coordinate 61,165, forward strand.
TCACCGGAATTGACTGGATGATTTACCGCCTTTAAGAATCACGACACCAGATCTGAAAACAATGAATATGCCACATTTAAAACAGATCAAGATACCACATCTGAAACGGATAGCGAAGCCACATCTGGTCAAGATAGAGATTCCAGATCTAAAACAGATCAAGATACCAGACCTGAAACAGATAGCGATGCCACATCTGGTTAACATTAAAATGCCAGATCTGAAAACGATGGCAATGCCACATCTGATAAAGATCGAGATGCCAGATCCGAAACAGATCACGATGCCAGATCCGAAACAGATCACGATGCCAGATCTTAAAAAGACCTGGTTTTTACATCTGGCAGAGATACAAATTTCCGATCCGAAACAGATCAAGATTGCCAGATCTAATAATGATCAGATAGCCAGATATGAAACAGATAAGATTTCCACATCTGGTTCTGGTCTTATAACCAGATCTGAATCTGATCCTCATGCCCGATCGAGTTGACTTTGCATGCTACCTCTGGCTCTGATCGGGTTAACACCTGGTTAAACTTTTACCAGTTCTAAACCCGATCTGAACCTGATCATTTTGCCCGACCTGGTTTTGGTCTAATAACCAGATCTGAATCTGATCTGCATGCCCGATCGGGTCGACTTTGCATGCTACCTCTGGCTTTGATCGGGTTAGGATCTGGTTAAACTATTACCAGTTCTAAACCCGATCTGACCCTGATCATTTTGCCCGACCTGGTTTTGGTCTAATAACCAGATCTGAATCTGATCTGCATGCCCGATCGGGTCAACTTTGCATGCTACCTCTGGCTCTGATCGGGTTAGGATCTGGTTAAATTAATACCAGTTCTAAACCCGATCTGAACCTGATCATTTTGCCCGACCTGGTTTTGGTCTAATAACCAGATCTGAATCTGATCTGCATGCCCGATCGGGTCGACTTTGCATGCTACCTCTGGCTTTGATCAGGTTAGGATCTGGTTAAACTATTACCAGTTCTAAACCCGATCTGACCCTGATCATTTTGCCCGACCTGGTTTTGGTCTAATAACCAGATCTGAATCTGATCTGCATGCCCGATCGGGTCAACTTTGCATGCTACCTCTGGCTCTGATCGGGTTAGGATCTGGTTAAATTAATACCAGTTCTAAACCCGATCTGACCCTGATCATTTTGCCCGACCTGGTTTTGGTCTAATAACCAGATCTGAATCTGATCTGCATGCCCGATCGGGTCAACTTTGCATGCTACCTCTGGCTTTGATCAGGTTAGGATCTGGTTAAATTAATACCAGTTCTAAACCCGATCTGAACCTGATCATTTTGCCCGATCTTGCCCGACCTGTTTCTGATGTGAGCCAGATAAAATGGCTATCTGGGAATCTA
>CAWYPQ010000432.1:0-25914 GCA_963965965.1 Trididemnum nubilum
AAAATGGGCACACCGTTACCATCAACAGTGAGCGTTATATCGCTATTCTTGACCAGTTTCATGGTGACCTGACTAAGAAACTAACCCAAGGACAGTTAAGACTGGCTTGGTTCATATAGGATGGCGCTAGACCTCACACAGCCCATGCATCATTGAAGCACCTACCGGGTTTTTTTCAAGAACCGCCTGATCAGCCTCAAGACAGATCATGAGTGCGCCCCCCACAGTCCAGACCTAATTACACTTGATGTGTAGTTCTGGAGAGCAGCAAAAGGAAGATTTATGCCAACAGACCTCAAATGCAAGCTGATTTTAGCAGAACGTGACAGATTATGCAGCTGAAGTAACCGACGACACATGGCAAAAAGTGGGCCAAAATTTCTGCATGCGCGTGAAAGCATGTTTTGACAGAAATGGGTGTCATATTAAACATGTAGACTGCAAGAAGTTTCTTTGACTTTCAGAAACAATCCAATCTATGGGACGAAATATATCTCGCGTTTTAAGTTTCTTGTGAAAAAAATATGCAAATGAAAGCAAATTAAAATCGTTACGTTTTTTTTTTGGAGCACCCTACTGTATATGTCAAAAACAATTGAGGTTTTTTCGTACAAGTTTTTTGGTGAAGGAAGAACACCCTCATTAACTGTTGCAAATTGTAATAAACGTTCATAGCTATGATTGTTGTTAGTTTGTTATCTGCGTAAATTCATGTTTGCAGGAAACATATTTCATGAGAAATTCTATTGATAAGCAAAACACCTTAGGATGTAATGTAAATTGTTACCGCATAGACTCAAATCGAAATGCTTTGTAACGAACTATTTCAAGAATTATTGCATTGGTTCATCAATCATTATCAAACTATCAAAACTGTTTAAGCTTGTTTTGGACTGTTTTAGCTTGTTTATCAAGTTTTGGACGCTAATCCATGTAAAAAGGGTTGAAAGGTGAGCATTTAGTTTGACAAGTCATTTTGGTAAGAAAACATGCAAACAACTTTTGATTTTCGAGTCAAGCTGCTGTACATGGTGCACCTACGCGTCTAGTGTCTTCCACCAGCAGTAGAGGCGATACACCGTCCCTTTTACTGCTGAATGACATAGCAAGGAGTTATAAATATCAATTTTTGAGTGTTTGGCTACGCCGAGCTAGAATCAGGGCTGCGAATTCGACCGATTTTTATCCAAGTTCAAATTTCAGTTCTTGAAGTTTTTCGAGTTCAAGTTCAGCAAAAATATCAAATGTTTCGAGTTCAAGCTGATAAAAATAAATTAAGTTTTTTTTTTTACTCAATTACTTTTTTTTGCATGCGTGCTGTTTTTTTCGGTTGCCACGACATAAACAAAAATGAACGCTATCTCGATTTCACGGCTTGGTCATTAAAAAATATTTATTTCCGGCAATTTTTTAACCTCTAAATTTCTTTTTTTATGAACTCAAACAATTTTATTCGAGTTGAAGTTCAGAAAAGTTATTGTTTCGAGTTTGTCAAAGAGTTGGAGTTTTTTTTCGAGTTCAAAGCCTTGTCTAGAAACAAGCCCGATCTACCTTAACGTGACACCCAATGTAATCAGGTGCGCAGTGTTCTTGGATGAAATTCATTTACGCTGACCAAATTCCAATTAGGAACCAAATGTAGTACATCCGTCATAATGTTTCAGCTTAGCAAACAGAATCCCGAAGAGTTAGTAGGCGTGATTTAACATGCACGAGAGCTGAATAAATCTAACTGCAAAACTTCTCCTATTTGAGTGCAAACTAGTAAGACTTATAATAAACAGACAGCTTACAAATCATTGCATCGAGAATTTATTGCACATTTAACAAACTTAAATAAAACATTATGCAGTACAAAAAGTGGTCAGGAAAAAATCATTTTCACTTCCAGTTTGAACTTCTCAGGGCTAGTTCGCATTGGCATTTAAACGTCAAAAATAAATTACGCTCGTTTTGGAACAACTTCAAAAATACCTGTTGCAGTGCATATTTAATTTATCCTGCTTTCACCGGACAGCGTCAGGCGGTAACTATTAAATGATATGTCACTTTGCGGTGCGATAACTACTTCGTGATTGGAGGAATCTGCACCTGCTTAAATGGAGTTCAATCATCAAACCTATTGTGGTAGTTTACAATGGTTTAAATCAAAATATAGGTTTTGAAATTTTTTGTTCTAATTTTGGGGCAGCGGTTGCTAAGATATTTAACACATAAAAATAGATATTTCCCCCTAAAAAGCTTTTGAAAATCCTGAATCAGTTTTCTCTGCTTGAACTTCCAATGAAAAAGAGAGACTGAATAATATTTACATTGCAGTAACATAGCGTGATCAATTCGAATTTGGAAATTCAGGCTGGAAGAATAAACTCAGAACTTGGAAAATAACTTTTTAGGCGGCTTTCTCTTTGTATTGGTTGAACATCTTTGTAACCACAGCCCAAAATGAAAACAGACATTTCAAACATTAATTTCGAACTACCGAAACTGGCTGGATGATTCACCCTCTAAAGAGTTTTCAGCGGTCCGCTGTTCATCTTGTTCAATAAATTCGCTGCTTGTTCGAAGCCAGCAAGCAGAGATAATCATCGTAAAGCGTCTTATCCAAAGACGCAACGTGACCAGAGTGCGGGTTGAACGCAGATATTATGCGATCAAGGGTCGTTGCAAAAACAACGACTTTATTATCTTGGCCACGCTGCCGACCAAAATTACTGTAAACACTCCCAAAAACTAAAATTACATCATGCGACAATCAACTCTACAATAATCTTGTGTTAATGTACTTTTTTAGTATCAAAACAGGTAATGAATTTTTTGATTATTTATGCAATTTCTCTAATTAGACGTTAGAGGCACCTTACACAAGAGCTACGTGAGAAGTAGTCTTACTTATGAAGCAGAATGTAGCCGATTGAGATTAAAAGATAAAATAAAGTTGAAGATTACATGATGCTGCGAAACATAAGTAGAAATGCCTTAAAGGATAAAATAAACAATAAGCATATTCCTGAGATGACGGGTGTAGAGATATTGGAAGAGTTTTTGAGAGAACAATGATCGCGATGGCTGGGGCATGTCGAGAGAATAGATGAAGAAAGAGGTCCAGTACAGGCACTACACTTAGGAAGTTGGTGGGCAAGAAAAAGGCCGAAAAAGAGAAGGAAAGAAGCGCTGCAATGTAACATAATTGCCACAGGTTTGATGCACAAAATCGTGAAAAATGGCAAAGCAGGCTGCAAAAATCGGCTGACCGATGCGTACGGGGAAAATAATTGGGCTCCAGAAATAGGACACACACTCCTGGAGCAAAATAATCATAATGATGAAACTTCTCTAATTTAAATCTGAAACGATTTTTCACCACATTTTTACACCCTACGCGACCAAACGTTTCCAAGATACGTATTTTAGTTGATACTATGATCCGTTTTCTTGCAGTGCTACAAACTAATCTCACTATACCATGCCAAACATGTTAACTGACTAGGTACGTATTGTAGGAAAAAACTGTCAACGAATACGTAAACATTACAGTGCATTCAACTAAATCAAGCAGTCTCAAAAACTATAATTTTTGTGCAAATTTTGACATGAACGAATACATCGTGAAAAGTTTAGTACACATTGGTCAGATGTTTTGGCAAAACAATGTTTTCTGATGTTTATAATCGATAGTTGCTTCTATGTGAATAATGCCTCTGGTTGAGGCTGTTTTATGATGGCTTGCTTGGCAGCGTGATATTGAAATCTCTATCAAGGTTGATCTTGCTCAAGATGCATTTTCATTTTCTGAAAAACATTGAAAAATACTGCATGAAACCACAAAAATTTTAATTTCAGCAATTTGCAAGAAACGATGTTGACAACAACGAGTTATGATCCTAAATGCATCCATAGCAGAAAAGTTCAGCATAATACTACAAAAATGAAAATAAAAAAAATTCAGCTATGCATCCATACAGAAAATTACAGCTACTTCTAGCGCAACTTCATGAACTGGCAGTTGTATCTGTAATTCTTTTCAAAACTCATTTCTTTCCACAAAATTTTCTTTGCCGCTTTTCATGCTTTTAGAATATTCAGGTCATCAATACCATTTTCTAAGTTCTCAATTAACACTTAGATGGTGACAGTTACCGTTAGTTAGCTTTAAAAATACCAGCATAAATGAGCAACTAAAACATATTTGTTGCAATTAGTAATATTGTTCAAGCATTCACAATGATTTCTGACCATTAATTTAAGAATTAGCTTTTTTAAGTTACTTACTATAGAATGCTCCCAAAAGTCTTCAAAGAATTGACATTTTGCTGCTTGCAAACCAGAGTCAGTGTCATTTGGAAGAAACATATGGGCCACTCATAAAAACTCTGTTGCTCTTCATCATTTCTTCAAATCAGTTTTCAAAACATAGGAAAAAAATGTCGCCAGGAACAATGGGACATGTTTCTTCTTGTAGGCGTATACGTATTCAAGCAGCAGATGTTGATGAAGTCTTGATCTCTCTCTTATTGTTTATTTCCAAGGCAGGATAATATCGTCTTCAAGGCGCTATATTCTGCTTTAACTAAGAATGACATTTCAAGAATAGTACTGAGCATTACAAGGCAAGCACCACTTTTAAGCAAAAAAATGGATGGTAATGGAAAAGCCAATGTACACTAGCAAAGCAAAAATGCTTAGTTCTATCGAAAAATCTGAAAAACATAAATATAAAAATTTAGTGAAACTTCTTACAACATAAAACTGAATCCAAATACTTGGTTTAAATTGCATATTCAGTGCCAAATACCTTTGGATTCGAATCGCTTTGAATTCACTGGTTTACATTGCCTATTGCTAACAGTAGGCTAATCGTACCTGACAGTTATCTCACGGAATTTTAGGATGAACACTTGTTGCAGTGCTGCATACATTTAAGCTTAAGATGTTGATTTGAGAAATGAAACAATAAATTGCTGTATCGCTAGTTACTTATGCTTAGATATCACTAACAGTTTTATTTAGTGTCTTAAAGGAAACTGCAATGCTGAATTCAAAAATAAGTCAGAAAAATTGAAAGCAATAATCATCGCCTGTTTTTGTGATATGATTTTAAGGATTAGAGCAATGGAGTTACAGTCGGATTATTGATACGAAAAAAACAACATCACTTTGATTCCATGTACTGTTTTACAACCTTCTATAGTATGGTACTCGTGCTTTACCATAGCAGAAGGGTAAATAAAAAGCAGTTTAGTTTTAAAAACTTGTCAAGAAAAGGAACATGTGAATACATGCATGTGTTTACGAAAACTGCTGTTAAAAATCGAATTCGTGGTTTCATGAATGGATTGGTGGCGCACTACTACTGTACCAACTAATACTTCGCCTATTCAAAAAGAAACTGCTGGTTACTTTAAAGTATACAAAGCCGTGGTAGTAGGGTGGTTAGAATTGGCAGTGCCTACTATGCTGTCTACAGTTTACAACAAGTTTAATTTCTCAATTAATCATGGCTGATCGATTTAACAGGGCATAGTAGATTAGTAGGCATAATACACATAGTAGCATAAAACGGCACAGTAGGCAGAGTATGGCACAGTAGCTACAGTATGCCATAGTAGATATATCAGGCATAGTTTGGTATGGTAGCCATTGTCAGCATAGCATGGAATAGAAGGTATAGTAGACCTAATAGCCAGGGCATGGCATAGTAGGCATTGCAAACACAGTAAACAAATGAAGCATTTTATGCTTAGTAGACATAGTAAACAATAGTTGGCAGAGTGCGGCATAGTATGGCACAAAGGCAGAGTAGTCATAATATGGCACAATGCTGGTATGATCACTAAGCAGGGTATTGCATAATAGCCAGAGTATGGCGTAGTAGGCATAGTATGGAATAGTATGTTATGGTAGATTTAGTAGGCATAGAGCAGTACACATGGTTGCCACAAAAAACGCTAAACCAAATTTCAAGACTTTGCAAGTCTTTTTTGGGTCATTTTCCAGGACTGTTTAAGGTTTTTTTTACAGGACTTAAAATTTAGTTTTCACTATCACTCTTTCATGCACCAAGTTTTTTGTACTTGTGATTGAAGAAAAATTTTGATGTAACACATTTGCATTGCAATTGATCAGTGGTCGAGCAGATAGAGCATCTGCTACTAAAACAATAAACTCGAGTTCAATTCCTGGCTGAGTCAAACCAAAGACTATAAAAATTGGTATTCACAGCTTCCCTGCTAGACGTTCAGCTACTAAACGGACCTTGTAAAGCCTCCACCATGTGTGGTAGATAGATGGGCAGATGGCAGCTTGAGTCAAAGATCGAGAGATCCCTTTGTTCTCTCCTGGCTAAAGCAACTTGGCAAATAAATTGTTATTGCAAATACTACTAGCCAAGTGCATAGCCAGAAATCTGTGCTTTAGGGTATGGGGGTGGAGCTTCCAGCTGCTGGAGACAATGGGGTTCTAGGAGCCGAAGATTTTACTTTAGACCAATTTAGGTCAAGATTAATGCTTCTAAAATGTGCAGAAGTTAGCACTGCAAAACATGATTTAAATCAGGGCTTCCCAAACTTTTTTGCATGCGACCCCTTTTAATCTTCTAAAAATTTCTGCGACCCCTCACGGTTAAAATAATAAACACTAAAAGTTGTGTATTTGTGATAATCATTCAATCAAAAAAATAACAACAAGGCACTGGTACCCAATGCGTACAAAACGCAAACACATTTGCAAATACCCTGTTTCCATTTGTGTTTACAGCTGCTTCAACATCATCTGCAGTATGCTTAGTACCATTATCGTGCGTCGTTTTTAACCAGCGATCCATTGATTAGAATCTAACCAGCAGTAGCAGTATAATAGTTATATCTCTACGTAACTATATACATATTACGCTGCTACTCTTCTACCAAACTATCAGTACTAGGGGCAGGCTCATAGTCAGAGTTTTGCAATGGGGGGCTGTTACAGGGGTCTGGGGGTGGAGCCCCCAGCGCTCCAAAAGTTTTGTATTTTTTTGCAAAAATAACAATTTTAGGCCTATTTTGATAAAAATTAATTCTATCAAAACGTGCTGCGCAAAGCATGAGTATACTTTTTGCATAAATGGGCTATGTGGGAGATAGCTCTAGCTAAGATTTCAGTTCTCTTACTTACCAGATGGTAAATCATAAAATCCTATACCGATAGTTCAATAAAACTCTCAAGGAGTGATCTATTTCGCCTATGTTTTATAAACATATAATTAGGGGGCTAATAGAAGGAAGTTTGAGAGAATTGATTGGTAATTTACTAATACTGAACAGCCTCCTTCCCCCCTTATTCCTATACTTATATAATTTTTGATGAAACCAATGTTAAGCATTTTCAATCAACGATCAAATTTGGATACGGATTTTTGGCTATGTTTCAAAGTTTTTTTTCTGATTTATGAGTTTTATTTTTGACAAATTAGCCCCTCTCTTAATAAATAAACGTTTTAAAAATATGCCTTAAATCATTTTTGAGTCTATTCCAATGCAAAACACAGTCTTAAAAGTGCTAAAACGTGCTATTTTTTTTATCCTGCATTTTGTTTGGCAGGCCAATGGGGTAGTTACACTTCTGACTACAGCACTATACAAGCATTGAGTTTGGTCTGCATAGTTCAATTCAGGGGTGCCGAAACCTGGGGGGGATATATTTCCCCCAATAATTTGACTGTACCCCCCCCAAATAATTTGAGTATGGTCTTCATCTGCATCCCCTCCAATAATTTGACTCTGGTGTGCATCTGAGCACAGGTCTCCACTACAATTCGGGGAAAAAATTAAAGGTTTCCATTTTTGGTGAAAACCTGTTTTTGTTTTTTGGTCTTCACTTAATTTGCTCACCTGAAAAAATCGTGGTCGAGCTTCATTCCCCCCAATGTTGAAAATAGGGCAAAATTGGGGTAAAATTGCAAATTCCCCCACAATGCTCAATAAAGAATGCACACCTGATTCGATTATGTGTATACCGAAGTGACAAAACAAAACAAATTAGGCATCCAGCTGTGCTATACGATACGAATGGGGAAACGTTTCAATGACAGTCAGGAGTCGCTAAGACTATACCAATTTTACACTTCCTTGTAACACTTGTAATTTTCTTTGCGACCCCTGAAGGTCGTTACGCGACCCCTTTGGGGGTCGCGACCCCCAGTTTGGGAAGCCCTGATTTAAATGGTTGCATGAATTACAGTATGTGGATGATGGCTGATGATAAAACTTCAGTCCTAGCTTTACTTCCAGCCAGTAAACAATAAAATCCAATCATTTAAAATTAAAAAAAAGCACAGATTATTTTCAAGCCAGCGTGCAAAAAACGCTATCCTAGTCCTAACCCAAACTGTAACCCTAACATTAATCCCAACCTCAAAATAAAAATATAAACCCAAACCCTAACAATAATAATTGAAAAAGCAAAAATGAGCAAGCAATCTTGTTCTCTTATTCTCTATAAGCACAGCTTATTTCCACGCTAGAGTGTAAATAGGCACTTCCCTTGAAAAAACTCACTGGTATTAATCCAAATCATCTGTATTTTATAACAGTACATAGAGATAATTTAGGAGGAGGGCTAATAAAGCAAGGTTTGAGAGAGGTGATTGGTAATTAATAGAATAGAACTGTTATAATTTTTTTACAAAGCTTATGTTAAATATTTTGCATCAAGCGATTGAATCCATTGTTTATTTTTAGTTACCGTATTCCATTACGTATAATACACAAAATTTTATACCCAAAACACCTATGCAAAGCTAAGAGTGAGCGTTGTTGACATGATATCATAAACACGATGTAAACAAAAATTTATTTGAATTTTCAATCGAAAATTTAAGAGTACGCGCTATACATAAGTGTGTGCTATACTTGAATAAATACGGTAGTTGCTACTGATTTTATTTTTGACATATATTGGCCCCTCCCTTTAATATTGTTTCAAAAGTGGGCATTAAATTACAAAAATTGTATTTTTCTTATCGTGCATTTTGGTTAACGAGTGAATGGGGATCTTATAGATCACAACGCTACTGGTATTGCTACTAGAGTATCACATTGCAATAAATTAATTTTAACAATGAAGTACTTATTTGCAAACTAGCATACAAGCAAAATTGCTGAAAAGAGAATAAGAGAGCAAAAAACAAAGAATGGGCTCTCATTTAGTTTATTATTATTGTTAGGGTTTGGGTACTCATTCCAATTTTTACAGGAAAAGGAGATGCAAGATTGTGTAATTTCAGAAGCATTAAACTGTTAGAGCATGGTGTAAAAGTGATTGAAAGAATTTTTGAAAGAAATCTATGGAAAGTTGTGAAACTGGATGAAATGAAGATGGGCTTTATGCCAGGTAGAGGTATGACGGATGCCATCTTCATAATGAGACAGTTGATGAAAAAATATGAGATGGTTGGAAGAAATCTATATATGGTATTTGTGGATCTTGAGAAAGCCTTTGATTGTGTTCCAAGAGAGGTGATTTGGTGGTCGCTGAAGAGAAAAGGGGTGTAAGAAAGAGAAATAAAAGAGATTATGAAAACGTATACAAACATTGAAACATTTGTGATGGCAGAATACACAAGATCAGAACGATTTGATGTAAACGTTGAAGTCCATCAAGGATCGATACCGGTACCAAGTCCTCTTCTGTTTGCATTGGTGATGGATGATGTCACTAAAGACATCAGAGAAGAAGTTGTAAAATAAATGCTGTGGGCAGATGATATTGTGCTGGTGGGTGATAACTGGAAAGAGGTAGAATCTCAATACACTTGATGGAAGAAAGCCTCACAAAAAGAATGAAAATAAATGTAAACAAGACAAAGGCTTTTTTATACAAAAAGAAATTTTGTGCGAATGCAAATTCAAAAGTATCCTTGCTTTGTGTGTGGCAAAGGAGTGGGAAGGAACTCTGTGCAGTGTACAAAATGTCAGCAATGGGTGCACAAGAGGTGTTCTGGAGTTCATGGAAGTTTAACCAAAGAGAAGGATTTTACTTGCAGAAAATGCATTCCTGGTGTGTTATTTCAAGATGAAGATGAAATGATAAATTTGGATGGAGACAACACAGAAGTGATGGACAGGTTCTCTTACCTTGATGTACTCACTATGGAAGGAGGAGCTCAGGAGGCTGTAACATCAAGGATTAAAACGGCATGAAAAAAACTTCACAAAAAGCGCATGTCAATAGTACACTTGAGCACATCATTTGTACATAAGCACATGTGTACTTGAAAAGTGCACAAACACTAAATGTGCTCAAAAATTGATTTAACCCCTGTAGCTCTGCCAGGCTCCAGAAATAGAAGAAAGCACCTTCCTGGAGCAAAATGATGATGATACGAGGGTTTAGGTAAAGATTTTAAATTTGGGTTAGAATTTACATTAGGGTTAGAGCTAGGGTAACAGTTTGGGTTATATTTAGGGTTAGGTTAAGACTAGGATAGCGATTTTTTCATTAGTGCATTAGTGAACAAATAAGCAGTCTTGCAACAATACAATAACGCTTTTTAAAGGACCTTAACAATGCAAATTATTTCAACAATATCTTTGTACAACTAGAATATGGCATCACAAGCGATATCCGAGGACTTTGCAAAAGTATCTAACTTTGTCTTTACTGAACAAAAGAACTTCGCAATTGCGTTAAGGGTGTTTAAGGTTGTTGATAGTTAGATCAGAAATTCACTGCTTTCGAATTTTATAATGTTACATTAACTTGATAAGGTTTGTGGTTAACGGCTTTCAAAATTTAAATGTCTAGTAAAGATATCTATACACTGTCAATCAAAATTTTACAACTCTGGTTAGTTCTGTTTTCAACTTTTAAGAAGTTTGTCGAATTTTCACATAGCAGCGCAATCGTTGAAATTGCAGTTACAAACGAAACCCTAAATTTTTGACAGTAACCCTTTGCTCCGAACAAAACTTTTTGATCTGAAAATGCCAATATGATTTTTGGACTTTGTAACTTATATTTTCTTGACCAGAACTTTGACTTATTATCTCAAATATCAAATCTACACCCTTAATTAGTCCACTACAATATTTCTTTAAGAAGAATTTTATATAACTAAATGTATGAACAGTTCTGCAAAATTTTCTCAAAATTTACAAACTAAATCAAAACAATGCCTGCCTTAGCAATTAGCATGGAAAAAGATATGTACACAAACAAAATTTATAAACAAAAAAATAAAATTCTTATAAATTTCTAAGTGATATCACAGAGTCTAACTTTACAATGACTTCACCTTCAAAACCTATTTTAATTTACTCAACTCTGTGCTTTCCAGAACCCTAGGTGGAATGTTCAAAGTCAAACAACTATTTACCATTAACTACCCACTTCCTTTGCACATTACGCTCTGTTTAGTTCACTTTAACAGCTTTGAGGTTATTTGCTCTCAAAGTTTAAAGGTCTCAAAAAGTTATCAAAATAAATCAAGTAACGTCAACCAAAAAGCTATTACAATAAAAGTTCCTAACAGTTTTTCACTTTATCATGAAATAACACTGAGAGACCTTTAAAATTCCAGTAACTTTACTACATCAGTCAAACTTAACACCAACCACGCAGCCACAAATATGCACACATTTTACTGCTATTCCTATTCTGAGAATGCTATGTAGTCCTGCGAACCAAAGGCCAACATATTGGATATTGTACAGTATATTGTATTACATCCATTAATCAGCACTAAACCAAACTAAAATTGTTCAAAAACTTTGAAGAGCAAGTAGACGATTTTTTCAATGTCACAAGTGACAGTTTAGTAAAGAAAAACTCAACTATCCCGCTGAAATCTAACAAAGCTATTAAGCTGCAGTATTCAACGTCTTAAATTTTGAAGTAATGCCAAACATTTGACTCTTCTACTTTTCTGCAATACCAATTCATTGTGAGAATTCATCTTATAGTTTGAAGGTTCATTTAAGGGCTAATTGTCCAACAGGCATTTGCCAAGTTTGGCATGTTTTATCTTTTTCTTACATTAGCCAACCGGTACTCTTAAAATTTGATATGTCTTGCTGGAGTACTTCGTAATAAGGATTTAAAATTTTTAAGAGCCCCATTTGGCATAGTCTCCTCAATGTGACCAACCAAATTTTGTTATCTTTAATCTTTGATTCATATTAACCTATCCAATAGATTTTATTGGTTTAGGTTTTGTAGTAAATGGGGGAGGTGTCAACACAAATGGAAGATCCCTAGGTGACAACATAATTGGAGTATGGCAATCCCACATTATTTCATTTTATAGTTTTATCTATCTTGAAAATTTTATTTGTCTAACTTGAGTGGATAAAATTTTGAAGGACATGTTGGAGGAAGACTCCCCAATTGTGGCACCTGAAATTAGTCATATTTTATTTACCTATTCTGATTTTTTTTTCTATATCTGCCTATTCAGTATTCTGAAAGTTTCATGTGACTAGCTTGATTGGTTGAAAAGTTTGAATTTAGAAGGATCCCCATATTTTGGTGCCCTAATTTTTTTTCAAATTTTATCTTTCCTTCATATTTGCTAGCGAGTATTGAAATTTGCTGTGTTTAGCCTAAACAATTAAAAAGTTTGAATTTTAGCATCCTCATTTTAGGGGAACCCACAATTGTAATATCCAAAATTTTTTCAAATTTGATCTATCCTTCACATTTGCTTGCGTGTCTTAAAATTAGCTGTGTCTAGCCTAAACAATTAAAAAGTTTGAATTTTGGCGTCCTCATTAGAGGGGAACCCACCATTGTGGTACCCCAAATTTTATCTTTTTTCATATTTAACTATTCTGAAAATTTCATCAGTCTAGCGTAAGTGGTTAAAGTTTGAATTTTGACGTCCTTCTTTGAGGGGGATCCCTTCATTTTGTCAAAATTTATCTTATCTTCATATTTGCCTATCCTGAAAGATTCATGTGTCTAGCGTGAACAGTTAAAAAATTTGAATTTTGGTGACCCCGTTTGAGGGAGGACACCCTCATTTTGATATCCCCAAATTCCGTCATATTTCATCTTCGACTTATATTTATCTATTCTGAAAATTTCATCTGTCAAGGGTGAGTGGTTAAAAAGTTTGAATATTGGTCGCTTTGTTTGAAGGGGACCCCCCTGTGTCGGTACCCTTAAATTTTGTCAAATTTAAGCTTTTCTTTATATTTACTTACCTCAGAAAAATTCATGCGTCCAGCTTAAATGGTTAAAAAATTTGGATTTTGGAGGGCCTTGTCTAGGGGCAACCTCCCATTTTGGAACCCTCAATTTTTTTAAAGTTTAGTTTATTTTTAACATTTACCCATCACAAAAATATGATCCATCTAGCTCTAATGGATTAAAAGTTTAAAATTTTGATGGCCTTGTTTGTGGGGGTAGCCCCATTTTGATACCCTTAAATTTTGCCAAATTTTGTCTTTTCTTTATATTTGCCTACTAAGAATATTTCATATGTCTAGCATGAATGGTTAAAAAGTAATTTTGGTGGCCCTGTTTATGGGGAACCCCCATTTTGGTACCACCTGGTTTTGTCAAATTTTATCTTTCCTTTGTATTAACTTACCTTAAAAATTTCATGTGCTCAGCTTAAAAAATTGAAAAGTTTGAATTTTGGAGGGCTTGTTTGGGGGGGAGCCCCCAAATTTTGTTAGGTTTAGTCACTTATTAATATCTAACCATTCTGAAAATTTGATCCGTCTAGTTGTAGCGTTTTAAGAGTTCAAAATTTTAAAGGGCCCAATTGAGGGGGATCCTCCAACGTGGCACCCCCGATTTCATTATCACACTTGTACTCTCTGATATCTTTAATCGCTCAAACTTTGAATACAGTACGTACAGCGGTTTAAAAGTAGATAACCGAAGAAAAGAAAAAGCAAGAAAAATGAAAAATAGTGTTCAAGTTGGGTTAAACGAACATAACCAAAAGAGAGACAATTGATAATGAGCGCAAAAATCACAAATCATTTTCCATCAATATCGGCATATACCGAGATATATTGGTTCAAAATAGTCCACTTTCAGCCCATTTTCAGCCTGTAAAATCTTGGTCACAAGACTGGGCACCCTAAAACTAGGCTTGCATCGAGCACTGATTTGCAGCCACATTGTATACAAATTTCAAAATTGCACGCCAAGTGGTTTTTTGAGTTATAAGCAAATTTATAAATTTTCAAGCCAAAAATCTTTGTCTTTTTATGTACGTATTTGTGTGTCAATTCATGATCATGTGACCTACGGTCACCCAAATTGGTACACATGATGCTTTTACTAATTCTCATGTTGCGTCCTAATTTCAATTATCAAGGTTTAATTGTTTGCTTGCTATGAGCAAATTAATCCTCATCCACCAAAATTTGCAAACTAAAACAAAGATACTATATGCTCACGTGAAGTCCAATTACAAGATACCAGTTATTATAAAAAACTTCACATTCTGTTCAGGTAAATTATGAGAAACTTTCCATGTATTTTTCAGAACTTATGAACAAAATTCAAGGACTTTTCAAGACAGCAAAAAAAATCCAAAGCTTTTCCAGGATGTGGCAACCCTGAGTATGGCATAGTATGACACAGTAAGCAATAGGCATAGTTTTACCATAAAGCAGAGGCTGCTGTTACATTACATAAGAATATGAAAATCACTATCTTAGCCCTTACCCCACCCTAAACCTAATCCACGCTCAAACCTCAGTGTTAATCCCAACCCAAACTCAAAACCTAACCCAAGCCCTAACAATAATTTCAAAAATAAAAAAATAGTAAATGAGTGATCACTCTTAGATCTTTTTATTTTCTTTCTGGACATTATGTAATGTAATACAAACCACTTAAAAGTTTGCATGTCTCTATGACCTACAAAGTGCAAAGCTCTACTGACTGGATAATATAAATTCTCCAGATAGGGTTATCTTGCCAGAGCAGTCTGATGATAGAACCAGATGAAGTATACTTCAAATTGAACAAGTTTTCAAAATTTATAGACTACTGTGATTTAGTGTGTAATTTAAAGTTAGCGACACAGATTTTTCTTAGCACACATTTTCAAAATGATCCTCTGACAGTTGTATTTTTACTTACTGGCTCCATTGTCTACCACTGAAAGGATAGACTTGGGTTTGATCAAACCAAAGGCTATAAAAATTCACAGCTTCTCTGCTTGCTCAGCAATTGAAGAGACAATGTGAAGCCTCCATCAGGTGTGGTAGACAGATGGGCAACTGGCAGATTGACTCGAAGATCAAAAGGTCCCTTCGCAGTCTTCTGACCAAGGCAACTTGGTGAATAATATGTATCATAATTACAATTTATGATTACACTTTTGCTATTAAAATGTTTGATTAGCAATAGTGAAATGTTCATCATTTGTAAACTACTTCTAACAAAACATTTAATTTTTCAATGTGCTTGTTTAGCACATAAACCATTCAACAAAACCGACGGGCAAAACACATTTTGTCAATTGAGTGTCAGACCTGAGAGGATGTTGCCCTTCCAAAAGTTGATGCCAGTGTTGCTAAAGTGCATATCTACTTTCCTGTCACCAGACAGCGTCCGACGCACCTACTCTCTATTGGATGATCAGCACACTTTTTATTCTGATAATTGTATCACGCCTGGAATAATTTGCACCAGCTTAGGAGTTTCCACTGATCAAATGCATGTTCCTGTAAACATCCAGTATCTAAGAATGCTTGACCAATGCAGACTGAACTTGCAGTTTGTTCGAAGCCACTAAGCAGAGAAAATCATCGTAAAGCGTTTTATCCAAAAACACACCAATGTGACCAGAGGTGATAGCTGATAATGCTAATTAAACCAAAATCATGCAGTAAGGGTCGTCGTAAAAATGATGCCTTTTCTTGATCATGCTGCACACTAATTGCTAATTGTGCTGTATATTTTATTCATAATTGATTGTCTACAGTACATAGGCCAGCATAGCCTGGGGGTGGGCTATAGCCTACTGCCTAACCAATTAGCCTACAAAACAAACTGCAGAACAAGAAAAATGAAACACTTCTGAGACAGTCTTTTGCACAGGATTGGACTAAAAATAAAATGAGAATTTAGGAGGGACTAATTTGTCAAAAATGAAACTTACCAATCAGTTAAAAATTTGAAAAATGGCTCAAAATATGTAATCAATTTTGATTGCTTGTTGAAAAATGCTGAACAAAACATAAAAGCTTAGAAATATTGCTGATGTGGGAAAAAGGATATAGGCTACAATACTTTATACAGCATCAGTTAGTAGTTACTGGTACTGATAACTAACTAGGCTTAACACTTCTTTCAAATCTTGTTCAGTTGTTCCATTAGCCTCTGCCCCACTCATCTTTCTCTATAAAATATAGCCTAGACAAAGTAGATTATTCTACGCTTTGTGAGTTTTTTTGAAATACCCATATACGGTAAGGTTTTATGATTCGAAGTGTCTTGGCGCACGGAACGTGCGCGGTTAAATAAGCAAAGATTCCGATGACGTCACTCGTTTTCGGAAATTTTTGTTTTGGTTGTTATAGTAATAGGTTTGGGTTAGGGTTTAGGTTAGGGTTTGGGTTAGGGCTAGAATTAGGGTTAGGGCTAAGGCTAGTGCTTTGGGTTAGGTTATTTAGCCTTATTTACGAAATGTCTGCGCGCACGGAACGTGCGCCAAGCCTTTTCCTTTATGATTTACCAGCTGCTAAATAAAAATATATGACTGAAATTTTATCACAGCCACCTCACACTACTCACACAGAGCCGCACTGCCTTTTCATGCAACCAGTCCAGAGTTTTCAGTCAAATCATGAATCATGATGCTTGTGTACTGCTCATTTCTGTGCAATGTTTTAGAAGCATCAATTTATAACAAAATACTCAGATACTGTAGGCTTAAAATTAAGCTCGTTTGGCAAAAAAATTATAGAATTATCAAACGCTGGGGGCCATGCCCCCAGACCTTCAAAACAGCCCTTCCCATTCTGCCATTGCATTTGCAGATTCCTGACTATGCACCTGTTGCAGTAGCCTATCTTGTTAATCGTCTAGACAAGGCAACTTATTTTGCTATTTCTAGCTTCTAGCAACCCAAATCGTCACATAGCTGCATCGCTCTAGGCCTATTTTATTGACCTAACAACACTGTTCCGCCTTTTTTTCGTTTGATGAACGATGATTAGGCTACGCATTCAATGCAAAATCACTGTACCACTGGGGGCAAAGAGACGCCCGTTCTTGCATTCTAGTGCGGTAGGCCTACCCCATTATAATTCATCAAACAGCTAGTCTATCCAGTTTCCACGCTATGACCCGACATCTAGCTGCCATTCGGCCCACTCCAACATGCGCTGATCTACTGACCTGAGAAAGCAAGCCCAACAACCCACATCCACTGCTTATTGCGCTCGTAGTGCAACACTCTGCATCGAATGCAGAAACGTTGCACTACATAGTGCTGTAGTGCGCACTACAAGTGCATATACATGCGGAAAAATGTCAACACTATCCCGCACATAAATGCGAAAAAAAAAGTCGAATCGGGTGTTAAACCATAGGCATAGCCATAAGGACCAAGCCCTCTGCCTCCCCCCCCCCAAATGAAAAGCTACCAATGATAAAAATGATGACACAAAGCCTATTTATTTAGTTTCTTTTAGCATTTTTGGAGTGCAACAGTACATGAGTACAACGGCAATTAGCAATAACTTAATATTCACAATCAGGGGGCCCATGCCCTCTCAATTTAAATTTTTACCAACCAATTTTAATGTACAAGCCCAGAGAAATTCAGTGTTTTTGTTATTAAAGGTCCAATCTCAGGCACTCATCTAACTTGTTTTTGCAATAATATGTTTTAGGCCCCCAACTAACTTTTATATTACAATAACATGATTACTGACCATTTATGGCATCTAATGTACCAACTTTAAATTACCGACTTTAAATAACAATCCACCTTCATCTCACCAGTTTTCTCGCGACGAAATGCTTTTGAAAAAACCTAGTTAGGGGAAATGCTTATTGAACAAATTAATGAATTTGAATTAAGGGTGCCTGGGCCCCTGGTTGTACACATTCCTAAAACTGGTTATTTTCATGACAAAACAATAATCTTCAAAGGCAAATCTTCGAGTGCATTATTTAATGCTAAAAATGTTGCAGAAAGCAATGTATATACCTTGATTTCCCTGACTTTGGCCAAGTCACAAAATTTAACTCCAAAATGCAAGATTTTAAACGTGTTTTGGACTTGACCTAAAGTAAAGAGAGGGATTTTTTCAATTAGCTTTCAAACATCAAAAATTTTGTTCTTTCAAAATGGCTCTGAAAACGTGCGAAATGTGATCAGAATCGCATTAAAATAGCCATTTTTTTCCAAAAAATTACAAAAAATAGCCCAGCAGCTGGGGGCTCCGCTGCCATGCCCCCTCTGTGACATGTTTGAGTTGCACTAATTGGCTCACCACGTTTCCCAATTTTGATGGGATAGAAAAATTTTTAACTTGCGGTTATAGTTCTTCCTATATAGCAAATCCAGGTTTCAAGCCAAATCAGACGCCCAGCTTTTGATCTTTCGTTGTTTGTCCCATAAAAAGTCCCTCTTTTCAAAAACTTCTGATGATGTCATTGCATGATTTGCGGTTTAGCCCTCCTCCCAATTCAAAATCCAGGCTACGCCTATGCATTAAACCATGTGCAATATGCATACCAGATACCGGTCATTGCATCTTAGTATTGTTGGCGCACCTTCATGAGCGATTGCTTACAACATTGCAAAGGTGCAAAGCAACAAAATATACATTGCATTGCTTCCAGTCTAAAATTTTTTGGTATGGAAGTATGGAATGGAATATGGAAAAATTTAGTATGGAATGGAATATGGAATGGAAGATTTTTGGTCAGGAATGGAAATGGAATGGAAGAAAATTGCCAGTATGGAATATGGAAAAATCATCTTCCATTCCATTCCATACCATGCCCTGACTAGAGCTCAACTGATATGACTTTTTTAGGCCGATGCGTATATCGATATTTTGGAAATGTTTAGGCCGATACCAATATCGATAACAGATATATCAACTTATTAACTACAAAATTTTGTCACTATTTTTCAATTAACTTGACACCAAAAGCTTCACTAATTCCTCTCGAAAGAAAGACTATTGCAAACACAAGCCACATTCCAGTATTATTTAATAAAAACCAAACCAAAAATACGATTTAGCAATCAATAGTCAAGAGTGGTCATGCTTGCTCTCAAAAATAAACAGTTCAAAGTAATTGTGCTAAGCCGATATTTTATTGGTGGTAGATAGCCAATACAATATATCGGCATGGCCACAATATCAGCCGATATATTGATTGAGCTCTACTTCTAGCCCCGTCCTTTGCAGACAAAAAGTATTTGTTCACAACTTAAAGTTTGTACACAAATGACGCTCTCTCATCGATTCTTTTCCAGTCAATTGCTGCTCGGCTTTTTCCTATAGCCGCTCCTTTTCCTGCGCTCTCTAATCTGACGATTCCTCTTGACAAGTGTCAGATAAAAAGCTTCAAAAGTATTAACATATTAATCAATGTAAAACTTTTTTGTTTGAAAAGCGTTTTTTTTGAAAAAAGCTTTCATTTGAAAGAAAAATACATTTTTGAGAGAAAATTATAAAAAATGTTTTTTTTTGTTTGAAGAAAACTGTTATTAAAAATATTAATATATTAATCAATGTAAAACTTTTTTGTGTGAGAAAAAAATGTTTTTAAAAGCTTTCATTTGAAAGAAAAATACGTTTTTGAAAGAAAGTTATAAAAAATGTTTTTTTTGTTTGGAAAAAACTGTTAATTGAAACAAAAAAAAGTTTTTTTGGAATAAAAATTTTGGAAAAATTTTCTTTACCTCTGGTGCCTAAAAATCTCGGCGCATAAAAGTCCAGGTGCATAATCTGTGGTGCCTAAACATCCATGATGCCTAAAAGTCACGGTCCGAATACAACAAGTATTGTGCATACATGATGGTTGTTCGATTCATGAAAAACATAGACCAGATGTATCTCGCCAGCTATATTGGTGGTAACCCAGGTTAGAATTTAAGCATTATCACCTGAAGAACAATCAGCTTCGACACGAAACTTTGTAACATTTTGCAATGAATTATTCCAACATTTTTTTATTTTACAGTACCTTGAAAAACTAAAGAGTCAAAAAATGGGACGATCTTGAAGTTGTTCTTGCTAGGAATCAGAACAACTAACACAAAAAAGCTGGATCGCGAGAAAATAATGTTTGAAACTTTGTCAACTGCTGGTTGTTGACTCACATTATAGCACTTGTGATTGTAATGATAAATCATGTTTCTTATGGGTTGAACTTGCCAAATGTAGTTTCAAAGACTTGGTTTATGTTATCTCCTGGACTTGAAAAAGGACATTAGATGACTTTCTTGATAGAAATTGGTCTTTTTCTCATTTTATGCAGTGGGTTGTTTGACAGTAGTGGTGTTAGAAAGCAGTCGAGACAGCATAAGCACCTTAACATATTTTAGTCAAAATAGCAAAAAAAACAGGAAATTTTTTTGTTAATAAATTTACAAAACAAATACTACAAGCTGGTTTAGACTAGGTCTAATATGTATTTTGAGCAATATTAAATCAAGAAAAGCTTAGATAACAGGTATTTTGACTGAAAAAACTAATGCTAAACTGTAAAGTGGGCAAAAAATCCATATTTTTCGATAAAAATTTAAATTTCAAATTGCATGCCCTTCTCTTCCAGTGGACCGAATGAGCTGAAATTTGGTATGTGGGGTTTTTATCACCAACCTAACAATTTGCAGGGGTAGTGGGTTAAATTTGAAAAAAAATTTTGACAACCCTAATGCTCAGTGCTTGGTAGGCTTCAACATGCTGCAACACAATTAGCCGAAGAAAAGTAGTAAATTTGAGTTCTGACATATTTTAAACTTATCACTCAACTCAGAAACACTTTAAAATTAATATTAATCCACTTTATTACAACAACAATAATATTACATGATACTATCTTACAGTAGGCTACTGAAAAACCATTTTTATAAGTTCATTTTCAATACGATAAGCAAAATTATTGCTAAGAAAGGTTTCTTATATTTCAACTAGCTTTAATTCAGACTATTAGCCAATTTAGCAATTGTTATCACATGAAGTGAATCAATCATCATGGCTATTAAGTTATTACTCAGTAGCCTAGATTTAGGGCCACCTTTTTGGTTAGTTGAATACGCCAATAAAAACAAAATCTGAAATATGTACCCACTCGAAATGGTGATGAAATTGGCTTAATTGTTACACAGCTTCAGAGCCTAGGCTATTTACTGACTCAACTTTGTAGTGAATAACTGCTTCACAGTATCAAATGTATTGACCTTCAGTAATTCCTAAAATGGGTTAACTTAGTGTAGTATCTGAGTACATATCATAACACTATTCTTGTGTTATTAAATACCCACGCTTTACTAATTTAAAATTTGGCTTTAATTACAATAAGAGTTTGAATTTAACTGTTTCAAAAAAGTTCTCAAAAGCATTTGCCGGAGCACATATACTTCTGTACTGCATAACATTAACCTGTTAACACGGTACATGTCACATATATACGGTATAAAAATTAAAAACCCTACAGACCAGCAGACTTTTCTATCTGTAATCACAATTATTAGAAAAGTATTACCGTACCATATTGATCATGATTATGGGTGAAACAGTCGGTGGGGTTTTAAAATTTAAAAGTTTGGAAGTGATTGTGATGCTGGACGTGTACTGCGTTATGATTTGACACCACCGTCATTCTGGCAGAATAAAAAGCGTCATTCTAGCAGAAAGTGTTGCCAGACAAAAACAAACAAAAACCAAGAAACGTCGCTGCGTATTAACGATGTTGCCAACAAGTAAATCGAAAAACAAACATTGACGTCACCAAAAAGAAACACATATTTCCTCTGAAGAGCAATGAACAAAACAGTGTTGCCAAAATAAAACCAGAATCAAAATCCAAATTGTTCATATTTAAAATTAGTTTGTACAAAAACACTCTCGTGTTAAACGAAACACAAACACCAACAATATCAACTGACAAAATCAAACAACTCAACATTAATAGGTCAAAACTTTCGCTGCACGATGAAAAACCAACTTTGGGTGCCCCGACATTAAGGGTGCCAACAGAATGGTTTGACAAAAAACATCAATTTTTGGCAAAAACCGGGTATTTTCACCTTCCTATTTAACTTTTTAACTTTTAAACATTCAAACTCTTCCTATTTAACTTTCCGACACCCCTCGAGCTCCGTGTTTGAATGGATTTGGTAGCCCGAAGCTTCCTCTACAAGCAACAAGTCTAACTTCGGGCGCCCCATTGCCGGGGGTGCCAGCAGAATGGTTTTGCAAAACACATCAATTTTTGGCAAAAACCGGGATTTTGCACCCCCACATTCAAACTCTTCCTATTTAACTTTCCGACACCCCTCGAGCTCCGTGTTTGAATGGATTTGGTAGCCCGAAGCTTACTCTACATGATCCAATTCTAACTTCGGGCGCCCCATTGCCGGGGGTGCCAGCAGAATGGTTTTACAAAACACATCAATTTTTGGCAAAAACCTGGATTTTGCACCCCCACATTCAAACTCCTCCTATTTAACTTTCCGACACCCCTCGAGCTCCGTGTTTGAATGGATTTGGTAGCCCAAATCTTACTCTACCAGAAACAAGTCTAACTTCGGGCGCCCCATTGCCAGGGGTGCCAGCAGAATGGTTTTACAAAACACATCAATTTTTGGCAAAAACCGGGATTTTGCACCCCCACATTCAAACTCTTCCTATTTAACTTTCCGACACCCCTCGAGCTCCGTGTTTGAATGGATTTGGTAGCCCGAAGCTTACTCTACAAGCAACCAGTCTAACTTCGGGCGCCCCATTGCCGGGGGTGCCAGCAGAATGGTTTTACAAAACACATCAATTTTTGGCAAAAACCGGGATTTTGCACCCCCACATTCAAACTCTTCCTATTTAACTTTCCGACACCCCTCGAGCTCCGTGTTTGAATGGATTTGGTAGCCCGAAGCTTACTCTACCAGAAACAAGTCTAACTTCGGGCGCCCCATTGCCGGGGTTGCCAGCAGAATGGTTTTGCAAAACACATCAATTTTTGGCAAAAACCGGGATTTTGCACCCCCACATTCAAACTCTTCCTATTTAACTTTCCGACACCCCTCGAGCTCCGTGTTTGAATGGATTTGGTAGCCCGAAGCTTACTCTATCAGAAACAAGTCTAACTTCGGGCGCCCCATTGCCGGGGGTGCCAGCAGAATGGTTTTGCAAAACACATCAATTTTTGGCAAAAACCGGGATTTTGCACCCCCACATTCAAACTCTTCCTATTTAACTTTCCGACACCCCTCGAGCTCCGTGTTTGAATGGATTTGGTAGCCCGAAGCTTACTCTACCAGAAACAAGTCTAACTTCGAGCGCCCCATTGCCGGGGGTGCCAGCAGAATGGTTTTACAAAACACATCAATTTTTGGCAAAAACCGGGATTTTGCACCCCCACATTCAAACTCTTCCTATTTAACTTTCCGACACCCCTCGAGCTCCGTGTTTGAATGGATTTGGTAGCCCGAAGCTTACTCTACCAGAAACAAGTCTAACTTCGAGCGCCCCATTGCCGGGGGTGCCAGCAGAATGGTTTTACAAAACACATCAATTTTTGGCAAAAACCGGGATTTTGCACCCCCACATTCAAACTCTTCCTATTTAACTTTCCGACACCCCTCGAGCTCCGTGTTTGAATGGATTTGGTAGCCCGAAGCTTACTCTACCAGAAACAAGTCTAACTTCGGGCGCCCCATTGCCGGGGGTGCCAGCAGAATGGTTTTACAAAACACATCAATTTTTGGCAAAAACCGGGATTTTGCACCCCCACATTCAAACTCTTCCTATTTAACTTTCCGACACCCCTCGAGCTCCGTGTTTGAATGGATTTGGTAGCCCGAAGCTTCCTCTACAAGCAACAAGTCTAACTTCGGGCGCCCCATTGCCGGGGGTGCCAGCAGAATGGTTTTGCAAAACACATCAATTTTTGGCAAAAACCGGGATTTTGCACCCCCACATTCAAACTCTTCCTATTTAACTTTCCGACACCCCTCGAGCTCCGTGTTTGAATGGATTTGGTAGCTCGAAGCTTACTCTACATGATCCAATTCTAACTTCGGGCGCCCCATTGCCGGGGGTGCCAGCAGAATGGTTTTGCAAAACACATCAATTTTTGGCAAAAACCGGGATTTTGCACCCCCACATTCAAACTCTTCCTATTTAACTTTCCGACACCCCTCGAGCTCCGTGTTTGAATGGATTTGGTAGCCCGAAGCTTACTCTACCAGAAACAAGTCTAACTTCGGGCGCCCCATTGCCGGGGGTGCCAGCAGAATGGTTTTACAAAACACATCAATTTTTGGCAAAAACCGAAATTTTGCACCCCCACATTCAAACTCTTCCTATTTAACTTTCCGACACCCCTCGAGCTCCGTGTTTGAATGGATTTGGTAGCCCGAAGCTTACTCTACCAGAAACAAGTCCAACTTTGGGCGCCCCATTGCCGGGGGTGCCAGCAGAATGGTTTTACAAAACACATCAATTTTTGGCAAAAACCGGGATTTTGCACCCCCACATTCAAACTCTTCCTATTTAACTTTCCGACACCCCTCGAGCTCCGTGTTTGAATGGATTTGGTAGCCCGAAGCTTACTCTATCAGAAACAAGTCTAACTTCGGGCGCCCCATTGCCGGGGGTGCCAGCAGAATGGTTTTGCAAAACACATCAATTTTTGGCAAAAACCGGGATTTTGCACCCCCACATTCAAACTCTTCCTATTTAACTTTCCGACACCCCTCGAGCTCCGTGTTTGAATGGATTTGGTAGCCCGAAGCTTACTCTATTAGAAACAAGTCTAACTTCGGGCGCCCCATTGCCGGGGGTGCCAGCAGAATGGTTTTGCAAAACACATCAATTTTTGGCAAAAACCGGGATTTTGCACCCCCACATTCAAACTCTTCCTATTTAACTTTCCGACACCCCTCGAGCTCCGTGTTTGAATGGATTTGGTAGCCCGAAGCTTACTCTACCAGAAACAAGTCTAACTTCGGGTGCCCCATTGCCGGGGGTGCCAGCAGAATGGTTTTACAAAACACATCAATTTTTGGCAAAAACCGGGATTTTGCACCCCACATTCAAACTCTTCCTATTTAACTTTCCGACACCCCTCGAGCTCCGTGTTTGAATGGATTTGGTAGCCCGAAGCTTCCTCTACATGATCCAATTCTAACTTCGGGCGCCCCATTGCCGGGGGTGCCAGCAGAATGGTTTTACAAAACACATCAATTTTTGGCAAAAACCGGGATTTTGCACCCCCACATTCAAACTCTTCCTATTTAACTTTCCGACACCCCTCGAGCTCCGTGTTTGAATGGATTTGGTAGCCCGAAGCTTACTCTACCAGAAACAAGTCTAACTTCGGGCGCCCCATTGCCGGGGGTGCCAGCAGAATGGTTTTACAAAACACATCAATTTTTGGCAAAAACCGGGATTTTGCACCCCCACATTCAAACTCTTCCTATTTAACTTTCCGACACCCCTCGAGCTCCGTGTTTGAATGGATTTGGTAGCCCGAAGCTTCCTCTACCAGAAACAAGTCTAACTTCGGGTGCCCCATTGCCGGGGGTACCAGCAGAATGGTTTTGCAAAACACATCAATTTTTGGCAAAAACCGGGATTTTGCACCCCCACATTCAAACTCTTCCTATTTAACTTTCCGACACCCCTCGAGCTCCGTGTTTGAATGGATTTGGTAGCCCGAAGCTTCCTCTACCAGAAACAAGTCTAACTTCGGGCGCCCCATTGCCGGGGG
>CAWYPQ010000433.1:0-55816 GCA_963965965.1 Trididemnum nubilum
TTTCGAAAAATTTTGATGACGTCATTGCATGTGATTTGCCCCCCCCCCCCCCCCCCCCCCAATCAAAAATCCTGGCTATGCCTATGTTCGAGGACTCCACCTCTGATAAAAATAACTTCAAAGTATCGAAGCATTTTAATCAGGGATGTGAAAGCGGCAATTTTTTGCGAAAGCTGGAAGCGGTAAAAATGTACCACTCTTACTTAGGTAATTGATGTTGAATATCGAAAATTTGAATGCGTTTCAATTTAATTTTACAAAATATACAACATAAAATGTTGGTTAATAATAATTTAGTTGTGATGTTTTGACGTTTGCTGGCCAGAGCTTTTATTATTAATCGTTTGCGTGCTATCTGACCTAAAGGCTACCAGCGCGGAAGCCTAATAGTCCGGTAGAAATACGACAAAATACTTGCAAACCCGGAAAAAATTTATAATAAGCTGAAAATTGGCGCGATGACTCAGGACCATGTCCTGAGCCACCAAAAAAATCCCCATATTTTGGACATGGGACTTCCCCTTTTTCGCCTTTCAAGTCTGCCATCTAGTGTCAAAGAGTCTTTACTGTCCAACAGCCAATCCAAAAGTTATGGAAGAGCCAAATTTTGGATCGTAATTGATTTTTAAGAGCAGGTATAAAAAAATTTAGTTTGAAGTTGATGACGTCATTTCTGGTGACGTCATTGCCAAATTTTAGGTTTTGGAAAAATGACGTATTTTGTATTGATGACTCAAATTGTGAGTAAGAGTTAGCTGTGTGGTTCCAAACCAAAAATTGCCTAAATTAAAGTGATGGCCTCACAAACGTTGTTGATGACGTCACCTATCAAGAGTTTTGATTGTAAATTTGAAAAAGAGTGTTTGACCAAACGAAACATTGCACCACTTTGAATATCATCATCATCATTTTGAGGTTCTAAGGCATCTGCGAGGACTTGCATCGACCTCCTGTATGCATTGGTTCTAAAAAAAAAAACAACTAGCAAAATTATATATCAATTAATACGAATATGTCGCGAGCACTATAATATATCCGATAGAAACAAAATTTCTACCGTTTTGCAATGTCTGACAATATTATTATCTTACGCAAAAAACTATGTTAGCATACTTCTACAATCTGTGGTACTAAATCTATTCTAGAATAGGCCTGGCATCTGAATTATACTTATCTAATCAATTAGAATAACATTTAAACAAACTTATCTGATTAATCTAAAATAACACCTGATCAAAAACTTATCTAATCAACCAAGATTCTTGAATAACATCTGAATAGGATTAATTTAATAAATCTAAATATCCACGCTAATATTTGGCAATTTGAAGCCTTAAAATTTTTTTTCGCTGCGCGAGGGAACTTTTCGATAAACATTCGTAGACTTTCTTGCTCTAACAGCAAAATGCATTATTCTATTTTAATCCCATCTTGGGAAGTTTAAGTTTTATCTGCTTGACTACCATCATCCGCGCAGCCATAAATAAAAAAAGGGGAAAGACAAAATTTTTTGCTTATGATTAAAGCATACGCAAATCGAAAAGTTTTTATTCAGGAAAATTGTATCAAACAACTGTACAAAAGTTAAGCGATAACAGGTTGAAGTCCTGCCGTCGTTCATGCAGCAGACGCATGAAAAAATAACTAAATGAAAAAAATATAATTAAAGTAGTTGTGCGATTTTACTTTATTTAACGATGCAACAGCGTATACCAAAAAGCTCGTTTTTTCACTAGGGCCATACAAGAAAAATGCAGATTGCCGTTATTATTCAAGCAAGCTTGCATAGTAATAATTCAATTTTCGAATAATTATTATTACATTTTATTCATCAAGTTCCCTTGGCCAGGAGACAGCGAAGGGACCTTTTGGTCTTCGAGTCAAGCTGCCGCCTGTCTACCACAGTATAGTGCAGGGGTTCTTAACCTTTTTTGTCTCGTTTACCCGTTGCCAAATAAAAACATTATAATCTACCCAAATTTTCTTACGTCGGCCAGGGCCAGCTCAAATCTGACGAATTTCCGGTTTCGTGAATTCCAATATTTTTTGAAGCGTTGTAAAGTTTTTCCTGCCAAACACAGGTGATCTCAAAAAAAAAAGGTCTTCATTGAAATTTCAAGGTTTTTTCCGGCCAAAAGATGATCTCCAAAAAGAAAGGTCTTCATCGAAATTTCAAGTGTTTTCCGGCAAAAAACAGGTGATCTCTTTTTGGGCTTCGAAAATATGGCGCAACGGCAATCCAGTGCAACACTCTCACTTTTTCAATACTGATGATTGAAGTTTGCTTTAGTTTATAATTCAGCAAATTTACCCCACTGGATAGGCAAAATTTACCCCCGGTTAAAAACCCCTGGTATAGTGTAACAAATCAAATGCACAATTCGCAAAAACGTACTAAATCTCCCGTTTACACCCGAAAATAATTGGTTTTTGAAAAAATAAGTGCTCCCGATTATTATTATTGTTAATTGACGATTGACACCAGTCACAACATACTGCTTGCTATCTTCAAACTACAAAAAATGTGCGGTATTGTGGTTTGCCAATACAAAGTTTCGTCTAATTGATTACTGTACTCACCGTTATTATTATCGGTGGCAGGAAATAGAGATCTTAGCTTTAAGCAAGAATAACGCGATAGCGACCGACCAATTCCTTGTACGTGCGGTTGTCTCAATCAAATGATGCGAATCGGAACGCGGTGTTCACGGACAAATGGTCATAACAAAATACAATGGGTTTATTTTTATTTATATGGCACGCCCGCGAACAAAATTTGGTTCGCGCCGAAAACTGCGTATAAAATGCTTTCCGAGCAAAACTTTAGGCCCAGCCGCAAAATCGTGAGCGTGCGGGCATATTGTTAGTTTGTTTAAAACAAGTGGCTGCTTGTACGCTGGTAAGGCGATACGCCGAGCTTACCGAATTTCGGTTTAAAATAAACTAAAGACGAGCTTTTGCGCTCACGATTTTATGCACAGTGTAGATCGGGTTTAGACGGACAGCGTCTCCGCGTTTTTTTGCTTGCAACCAATCAGCGCGCTCAATTTAGACTTCGACACAATTTGGGCTACGTTGCCGGACTCGCTGCTCTGATAGACAACAAGAACATTGTTCATAATCAACACAGCTATACGGTGTAATATGCAGACATAAAAATTGATCGACACAGATTTCTTACAAATAAATTAGCGAACTATTAACTATATTAAACATTTGACATTGCGCAGATTAAAGTTGTAAGAATAATTCAAACCAGCCCATCGCGTTCCCCAACTTCAACCAAAAATAAAATTAAAGGATCATCAAGCTGACATCGAATGTTTCGCTTTTAGTAATTAACAAAAACTTTTTGAGCAATAATATTTTGATTCCGTCGTTTTTCAGATAAACGGGTTCACTAGACTGTTGGTCTAAATGTAGGCCTACATAAAGCGGTTTAGACCAATTACATCTGATATCTTATTCTATGCAAACGCAAAAAGAACAAGTAAAATGCATGCAATCAAATGACATGCGTGTATATATATGCATAAATACGCATGATCGATAAAACGAACCTAATACAGTATAATAAAAAATCAGTTTCGACGGTCAAAGTAAACGGAAAATCATTCTTTTAGAAGAGATTTGCTTTCCTTCTGCAATTAGTGTTTTTTCCGAATGTTTTCAAAGAAATATTTGCGAAATTTATTAGGGTCGAAATACCGTACGATTCGACTATGGTGACATTTAATTCGTGTACTGATACGCGTTAGATCTCGGCC
Organism: Trididemnum nubilum; assembly: GCA_963965965.1. Lineage (NCBI taxonomy): Eukaryota > Metazoa > Chordata > Ascidiacea > Aplousobranchia > Didemnidae > Trididemnum > Trididemnum nubilum. Next base: position 3,768 of record CAWYPQ010000433.1, read on the forward strand.
GCTTCAAATTCTTGCCGGCATCTGATTGTACTTGTTCCATTTTGGAAAATGATGAGTTTCGAAACAAATGGATTGCGTTTTTTGGTGCGAAATCGCGCTACTTGCTGCCTCATTGGCGTTCTCCCGCAAATGCAATGCGGTAGGGATGCTGACGAGACATTATCATTCCACGACAGCACGATACGAGTACGCAATGATCTCACATTTTCGTTAAACATCAACACAGACGATACACGATTTCCCACTTTCCGGGTTTTGCTTGTACTTCTTGGCGCAAAAAGACACTAAGCTAACTTGTTTCAATAAAATCAAGTTTTTATGCGCAATTGTTATATTGATGTGACGTAATAGATAACTTTTTTATCGTTTTTACTAAAATAAATTTTTTGATAGTAACTCATTTCATTTCCATAGCTACGTTAAAAATGATTCACTTTGCCTTTTTTGATGCAAACGTTGTTTCAATCCGAATATCTCGCAAACAATACAATTTAGAGGGCTGAAATTTGTTGAAAAAGATAGAGAAGCTAATGACCTTAGAAAATATTTTCAAAAAAATGCAAAATTTTTGACGTTGTTTATTTGCTACTCAGGGTAGAATCATACTTGAGTTGAGCATTTTTCAATTACCGTAATTTTTTGACATTTTATCTTTTAAATAATTTTTGTGAAATTGTGCACTTTAAAAAAAAGAGGGACTGGTCCCCCTAACCCCCCCTGGCTGCACCAGTGCCTATTACACCAGACTTTTACTGACAACACAGTTTTTGACTTTCAACCGACTGAATTCACAATATAATTCTCCCAAGTTTAAAGCTAATAAAAAAGAAAGTTTTGCAATGTTTCGTCTGATCAAATACTCTTTCAAACTTACGATCAAAACTCGTGACAGATGACGTCATCAACAACGTTTGTGACGTCATCACTTTAATTTGGGCAATTTTTGGTTTGCAACCAAAAACCTAACTCTCATTTCCAATTTGAGCCATCAATACGTCATTTTTCCAAAAACTTTGGCAATGACGTCATCAACTTCAAACTAAATTTTTTTATACCTGCTCTTAAAAATCAATTACGATCCAAAATTTGGCTCTTCCATAACTTTTGGATTGGCTGTTGGACAGTAAAGACTCTTTGACACTAGATGGCAGACTTGAAAGGCCGAAAAAGGGGAAGTCCCATGTCCAAAATATGGGGATTTTTTTTGGTGGCTCAGGACATGGTCCTGAGTCATCGTGCCAAATTTCAGCTTATTATAAATTTTTTCCGGGTAAAAGCTATTTCTACCGGACTATAAGAAAGAGTGAGTCACCAGAACGGCGACTACTTAAAAGCAAGCCATGCGAAAAAGTTGTCTTTCCGCAGGAATCGAACCTGCAGCCTTTGGATTACCGATGGATTACCTGTAGAGCAGTGGACCGGTAATCCAAAGGCTGGAGGTTCGATTCCTGCGGGAAGACAAGTTTTTTCGCATTGCTTGCTTTTAAGTAGTCGCCGTTCTAGTGACTCTTCATTAGGCTTCCGCGCTGGTAGCCTTTAAGCCAGATAGCACGCAAACAATTAATGATAAAGTGTTTGTTTAATCGGTCGGCTAGCATTTGTAAAAAAACTTTTTGAGGTTTGTGGTTCATTAAGATACAGCCCTCTCCCTCCCTTATCTATTCAAAGATGTACCATGTAAAACTTATTTTTAAATTTAAAAGTGTTGTGCATAGAAATGCGCTATTTTAGTCCTAAAAATTCCAAAATTTTTTTAAATTTGGTAAGGGTTTCACCGGTTTTTCAAAAATTTTAAGGTGTCTAACGATGACATTTACAAGCATGAAAAAGTTTTCACTTTCCAACGCTTTAATTTTTTACGCTGCGATAATAGGCTAGAGGACATTCTTGAATTTGAATAAGCAAACAGGAAAGAAAATCATAACGTCTTTAATACAAAGCGAAATTTTATGAACATGATACAATGTAGCATGCTTTATTGCTGTAGTGTACCGTGGCTACTATAGCATTATTCCGATATATGGCACTTGTAACCAAAAAATTTGTATTGTTTTGTTTTTTGGTGTGGTGAAAAGTAAAAACTGAATTTACCTAGCAGAAATTTGTGGCAAAACCCTATTTAAAAGCGATTTAGTTTTAAAGAAAAATTTTGCGATTGTTGTAGCTATCTCCTTGAACCGTTTGATTAAACATTCTAACCTTTACTGCAGAAGCGATAAAAACAGTTTATTTTCCCGAGCGCTTGGGCATCCGTTTTCATACCCCCCGCGTAATAACTCTTTGATTTCAATTTTTAAATGGACTTTTCTACGTTCCGGCGCTGCATTTTTGCACACATACATTCAATTAAGCAAAAGTGTTAAAAGTAGTGAATCATCCAGATAATTCCGGTGGTTTATAATAGCTAAAATTGAACTATAGTTTTTGATACTTTTTGTTTTAATTTTGATGCTGCGGTTGCAAAGATATTCAACAAATGCAAAAAGATATCTCCCGCAAAAAGTTTTTGGATACTCTGAGTTTTGTTCTTCCCTCCAAAACCATAGCTCTCTAAACTATTGGGCCTACTGTGGTTTTGGCGGAAAAAATAGGGTAAGGTTAGAATGCATATTATCAACCCTTCCAGTCACATCAACTCAAACGAATCGTCCATCCGCTGGACAATTTTTTTGTAATTTTTCGGAAAATTTAAGTTAGCTATTTTAATGCCATTTGAATCACATTTTGCATGTTTTTGGAGCCATTTAAAAAACTAAATTTTTTAGATTTGAAAGCCAATTGCAAAAATTAGATTGACTTGACTTACAGGTCAAATCTAAAACTCGTTTAAAATTCCTTGACTTACAGGTCAAATCTAAAACTCGTTTAAAATTTAGTATTTTTGGGTTAAATTTTGCAAATAACTGGGCACAGATTGGAGGAAGCTAGGTGCATTGCCTTCCACAATACTTTTATCACTAAATAATGATTCAATCGTAGATTTGTCTTCAAGATTTTAGTTTTGCCATGAAATAACCACATTTAGGAGTGCATGTACGGCCAATAGGCCCAGGTTTCTCAATTTAAATTACATAATTTGTTCACTAAGCATTTCATCTAGCTTTTTTCCGAAAGTATTTTGTCCAGCGTGTCGCGTAAAAACTGGCGAGGTGAAAGTGGATTGTTATTTAAATTTGTTACAATACATAAATGGTTGCTAATCATGTTATTGCATTAGGTTTATGAAGGATGAATGAGGGCATAAAGCTGCAACTTTTAGGACAAAAATCATGAATTTCTTTCCGGTTGTACATTTAAATTGGTTGGCAAAAATTTGAATTGAGAGAACCCGGGCCCCCCAATTGTTAATGTTAATCCTATTGTTAATTACTATAGGTTAAGAAACTATGGAAACAATAGGCTTTACTATTGTTATCATTTTTGTCATTAGCGGCATTTCAATTGGGGGAAGGGCGGGCACCTTTGGCTACGCCTATGCCAGTATGTGATGGTTGTTTACTAATAAGTTTCGAAGCACGAGAAGTTGCAGTTGATTTGCTTTTAGTGAAATTAAATTTGCCTTTGGAGGCTACAACAATTAGTATAGTGGATCAGTAGCGTAGCCCCATTGGCATGTCAACCAAAATGCAGAATGGGAAAAACACTACGTTTTTAGCACTTTTGAGACTGTTTTATGCACTGAAGTGGACTAAATAGTAATTTAAAATATTTTTTGAAACATATGTTCAGGGGGGGGGGCTAATTTGTCAAAAATAAAACCAACAAATAAATGAAAACTTTGAAAAATGGTAAAAAATAAGCAATCAAATTTGATCGCAAGCGTAAAAATGCTAAACATAGGTGTCATCAACAAATATACTATAAACTAAAGAATGGGGGGTATTCAGTATTAGTTAATTACCAGTCATTTCTTTCAAATCTCTTTTCATTAGCCCCCCAATTATTTTTCTCTACAAACTGTATACGAAATAGATTACTCCGTGTGAGTTTTATTGAAGTATTCGATTTTATAATTTACCAGCATCTAAACAAGAGGACTAACATTTTACCATTATCCACCTCCCAAATAGCCCATTTATGCCACCAGTTGAATCATGTTTGCACTGCCAATTTCTAAGCCACGTTTTAAAAGCATTATTTTTTAATCAAAATAGCCCTAAAATGAAGTTATTTTTGCTAAAAAAATGCAAAATTTTCGAGCGCTGGGGGCTCCGCCCCCACACCCCCGTGCCTTCGGCGGCTGGGGGCTTCGCCCCCAGACCCCCAAACAGCCTCCCCCATTGCGAATTTCTGGCTACGCGCCTGCAGTGGATTATGTAAAATTGCTGGCGTTTTTTGCTGAGGTGTGCCGCAAAAATTTGGACAGGGTATGTGTGTCGTGAATGCAAAAAATTGCAGAGCCCTGCACTAACTCACAACATACCTCAATCTTGATGATCATTAATGATAATGACGTCATTCAATTGGAGAAAACGTTAAATTTTCCTGAACATCGTGAAAAATGAACGGAACCCGAAAGTTTTCGGAACAGCGAAATTGATTTTCCGAAACAGCGAAATTGATGGTCAAGTTTCAATTTAAAAACACAGCTTGCTTTTCTATATTTACAACCAATACAAGTGTATTCAAGCTTTCATTACATTTACATTGAATCATCCAGCCAATTACGGTGGTTTACAATAGCTAAAATTAAACTATAATTTTTGATATTTTTTGCTTTAATTTTGAGGTTGCGGTTGCAAAGATATTCAACAAATACGAAAAGATATCCCCCGAAAAAAGTTTTTGGAATCACTGAGTTTTGTTTTTCTCCAAAAACCACAGTAGGCGTAATAGTTTAGAGAACTGTGGTTTAGGATAATTTTACCCTGTGGTTTAGGCGGGAAGAACAAAACTCAGAGTTTCCAAAAACATTTTTTAGGGGATATCTTTTTGTATTAGTTGAATATCTTAGCAATCGCAACCCCAAAAATAAAACAAAAAATATCAAAACTTATAGTTCAATTTTACTTACTGTAAACCACCGGAATTGGCTAAATGATTCACCGCCTTTAAGTACCGTACTCAATACGACTAAAAATATTTTACTACCTACTTACCAAAGTCATTTAAGTAAATCTTTTTAGCACTCCAAAATGCAAAATAATGTTAAAAACAAAGTTATGAAAATACAGTAATGCGTTTGAATGAATTTTCAAATAGGCTGAGAAAGCCTTTGGACTAAAGATGGAATGAGGCTCCACGATAATGAAAAATTTTAGTGACTTAAAATTATCTGTATATTGTTTTGATGATACTGAAAAAATATTGGACTCTCAAATAAATTTATGAAAAAGTGAGCTTGTGTAAAAATAAAACTAATTTCTTGCCAATACAGTAGGCCTATATTGTAATAGAAATTTGAATCACTACCCATTGGAAGTGTCCATATTGTAATTACAATACTTGTAAATTAGAATGCAGAGGTGGAGTCCTCGAGGACGTCCTTGGCCTCGAGGACGTCCTCGAGGACAGATTTTGAAGTCCTTGGCCTTGGCCTCGAAGGTCAAGTCCTTGGCCTTGGCCTCGAGGCCTCAAGTCCTCGAAAATTGGCCTGTCCTCGGCTCGAGGACAGCACTATTTTTTGGAAAGTTAAAATTTTGTGGAGCGGTTGAAAAAATTTTTGGAAAGCGTTTTTTCGTGGAGATCGCTTGAAAAATTTTTGTGAAGACCTTTTTTTTTTTTTTTTTTTTTTTTTTGGAGATCGCCTGAAAAATTTTTGTGAAGACCTTTTTTTTTTTTTGTCCTTGGCCTCGAGAGTGTCTGTCCTCGGAAAGGCTGTCCTTGGCCTTGGCCTTGGCCTCGGATTTTTTTTGTGTCCTTGGCCTTGGCCTCGAGCCTTGTGTCCTCGACTCCACCTCTGTTAGAATGCAACAAAATTAATTGCTTTTGACAAACTTGAACTTGAAACACGAAATAAAATGCTGAATTATAGAGCCATGTGACTTAAAGGCGGTGAATCATCAGGCCAATTCCGGTGGTTTACAATAGTCAAAATTAAATTATAATTTTTTGATATTTTTTGTTTTGATTTTGAGGCTGCGGTTGCAAAAATATTCAACAACTACAAAAAGATATTCCCCGAAAAAAGTTTTTTGAAACACTAAGTTATATTTTTTTCGGTAATGTTAGAATGCATATTATCAACCCTTCCAGTCACATCACGTGATCAAGCCAATTTTGGTAAAACCTCCCTTTTTCGATCAAATTAGGGTTAGGGAAATCATATAGAGTATATTTAATCCTCCCAACTCTATTTCATCCCCCCAAACCCAAAATAAATGAAAAAAGGAGGGTTTCACCAAACTTGGCTTGATCACGTGATGGGACTGGAAGGGTTAACAATATGCATTCTAACCTTACCCATTTGTTCACCTTATCTCCCAAATTAGACATGTTGGAAAAACTTTTTAACTTTGGTTCAAGTCCTCCCCTTTTAACAAAATCCTGGTTGCGTGGCAATCCTGGCAGTGGCTTGTAATCTTCCATTCTACGGTATTTTTGTCCCATAAAAGTTTTTTTTTCAAAAAATTTTAATGACGTCATTGCATGTGATTTGCGGTTTGCCTCCCTTAATCAAAAATCGTGACTACGCTTATGCAATCTGGTATCTTTTAAGATATGTATCATCCAAACTAAGGCTCTTAATTTGTTGACTGAAATGTTGGAAAACAGCAAGTTTGAAAATAAAAACGCACCTTCACCTTATTTCGGATGGATTGGTGTGTTTTTAACGTAAGTGCAATAATCAGTTTTTGTTCCACTGTTGTAGCCTTGGATAGGCTAGTTTGCGATAATTTCCGTTGCGTGGTGGATTTGAACAAACATCAATCTCAAGATAGTGTAGAAAAAATTTGAAGTGGAAATCAAGCTAGTCACTATTATCGCATAAATGAACAAGATTAATTTGCTTCTGAATGACAAGGAGCACCTTGACTAGATATAATCGATAAATAGGTTCTTCGTTGCTTCTTGCCGATCACTTTGACCAGTACTTAAATTGTAGGGGAAACGCGGGGGGACGCGTCCCCCAATCGAGAGTCAGCGTCCCCCATCGAGATTTAGCGTTCCCCCATCGAGATTTGAGCGCTGAATGATCAGACAAAAAAAGGCCTGTCAGCACGAATAAATTCCGCAAAATCCGGCCGAATATAGTCCCAAATTGTAGTGAAGACCTTTTTTTTGGTCTTCACTCGATTTCAGGGACGGAAGGACATAATTTCCACTAAAGTACTAATCGCATCCCGAATGCGTTTGGTCAAGGCTGCAAAAGCGTACCCCCATGCAAAATTTTACAGTTTAAGTACTGACTTTGACTGTGTTTGCTTCAATGCATTTTTGTTTTCACTTTTTTGTTTGTTTTTATGTCAATTGTGAAGGGGTGAAAATAAACTTTTTCACTACGCAAAGTGCAACAGCAATTGGTTTTTGGGAAAGGAGGATGAATTCGGAATTGACTAAAGCAAATGCAATGTCATTGAGATTTTCAGTTAGTCGTAATTGGCGTCAATGGAATATTTTGGCTTGTTTTAGTTAGTTCAATTGCTGTATATTGGACTGGATGTTTGGAAGGGTAACTCAAAGTTCTTGATTAATTTCTTTTAAGCATGATCATTAGTCATTTTCGATCAATACCAACGTCGAAAAAGTTTGTTCGAAGGATTTTTTTTGATTTTCTCAAAAACTTATCCATTGCTTGTTTATTTTAATTTATATCAATTTCTTAAGCATTGTAAAACAATTATTTTATATTGCTGCAAAAATACTACACATTGCATAGTACATGCCCAACACCAGGGCTGCCCAAACCCCATTTCGCGGGCGGCGTGCCGTCACATAAGAAGATTTTGCTGCCCGCGAGTGGTTTCGAAATAAACTAGCAGAGGAATTTTGAAAGAAACCGAAGCAATTTTCCTTTGCTTTGTTTGATCACCATCTAAAATTCCCGAAAAATTCACATCAAATATCCGTGAAGACCTTTTTTTGGACTAATAATAATAAAAAAAAAATAATGACCACTGAAATTAATAGTAATAACAAAAACTAATAATAATATTAATAAAAATAATACAACAAAAATTAATCGCAATAACAAAAATTTGTATAGCGACTTTCCTAAAATTTTGCCGTAAGAAACTTTCAATTACTTTTTCGGAGTACGGTACTTTTGTAAAACGGATACTGTCCACAAATTCAGAACGAGGAAAATTTAGCTTGTAAGTTTGCTGTTCCGCGATACAACACATCTCGACTGCAACGTTCTATAAATATGGCGGAATTAAGATCTAGGACTCTATTTCGTCTAAAATTAGAAACAGTTTGCATAAACGTTATCAAGAAAAAGTACAAACGATGTGTAGCCTACTTGCGCTTTATTAAGAATTCTTATTGTGTGAAAGAATTCTAATTGAGTGAAAGATTACTTTCACTCATTACGAATTCCTAATTCTCTCTATTAGTGTACTTTTTTCCTGGTAATACCATTCTTACATTTCAGTCAATATAGCCTGCCTTAGAATTTGCAACATGTTTTTTTGCCTATAATAGTTTGCTGATAGTATATTTTCGCCTAGTAGTACTCTTTTTTTAAGTTTTTTTTTATCTTGGTTTATTGCTTTGCCTATGTAGTGCTCTGATACTTGTAATTTATTGTATTGTGGAAACCTTCGTTTTTAGAGTGACTGCTCGACTTGAAGACCCTAAACTGGTCACTTCGCAGCATCCTTGTTGTCTTTTTAAATATCTTACGTGGTATGTTTTACTAATTATTGATGAGAGCCACACAAACTAATAAAATTGTTCGTTCGTTTCTAAAGTGAATCAGATCAGAGGCGCTTACAGAAAGTCGAAAAAGCAGTTTATTGAAATCAAAGCAGTTAACACAAAAAGCACAACAAAAATTAGTGTATTCAGAGTGTTTTAATTTCTCATTCTATCTCCCTAAACAACATCGAAAAGCGATTAACCCCCACCCTGGAAACCAAAAACCTATAAGGCCGGCAAAAGTCACGTCAAAACACAACGTAAACTTTTTTTTGGTCTTCACTTAAATTCCACCAGCTTTTGCATTAAGTTAGACAGAAACCATTTGCTACTTCGCATCCAGTGTAAGTAAAGCACCTTACGGCATTGCTGAAGTGCAGGCTAACCAATGCTCGTTGCAATTTTTTGCATTATGATGCAACAAGCACAATCTATGTTGCATAGATAGGGAATTAAAACTGTGCAGTGTACTGTACAAGATAGGTCAGAAATAGACTGTACAGCAAGGATGGCAGTACGATACGTTACGTTCAGAATTTGCGTACTACGTATTTCGCACCTTGAACCTTGCCGTACCAGCGTGCCGTACTTCAGTTCAATTTTTGAAGCGTACCATACCAACGTACCGTACCCGTACCATTACAAAAAAGGTGTACCGTACCAGCGTACCGTACTTCTTAGCAAAAATTGAGGCGTACCGTACCGTACTTACGTACCGTACCGTACTGCAATCCTTGCTTTTAGCGACTCGCAACTTTAAGTGACTTTAAAATCACTAGCTTGTAAATCAGCGAACTCAATCCACACATTTGGCGTCGGTTTTAGTGGTTTTTTGCCTGTGTTAACAAAAAGCCAGCGTAATGTGCGAAAAGTCTGGGGTTTTTAATTAAAAGAGCGTACCAACGTACCGTACCCGAACCTTTACAAAAAAGGCGTACCGTACCATTACGAAAAAAACGTACCGTACTAGCGTACCGTACTTCTCAGCAAAAATTGAGGCGTCCCGTACCAATGTACCGTACCGTACCGTACTGCCATCTTTGCTGTACAGTGTACAAGGTAGGTTTAGTGGTTCAAAATATACTTATTTGGCGGCACACCGTTTGCGGAAAACTGATTTAGTGCCAGTACTTACAACATTATGTATGAATGAGCATATTGGTGGCGGGTGGGCCCAGCCCCCCACACTTTTTTCAGAAGGGACCATTGGGGCCCAATTTACGCTTTTTTTTTTGTAGAATAATACCCTTGAATAAACGAATTTTAATTCCATAAATGGCAAAACCAAAAGAAAGCTTAGACTGGCATGTTTTAACTGGGTGGGGCGTGGGGGCTATGGGCCTGATTAAGGTTTGAATGATTTTTATGAGCGCACTGCGCACTCCATTAAATCGAAATCCATTTTTTCCTTATTTTTGAAAGACTTTATTAAATTGCAATAGCTGGAGCGAAAACAATGAAAATTGCGTTACGCTTATAACTATCTACACGTAGTGGCACAACCAGGGGGTGGGGTAAGGGGTTTTCAGCCTCCTTTAGCCTAATTACTCGCAAAATTTAATCAAACACTCTGGGGTTTAAACACGTTTTGAACTTGATCTGTACGTAAGAGGGGGTTGAAGGGGTTTTAGTTCTTCCATCGGCTTCCAAATTTTAGCCGTTAAGTTGTTCCAAATGGCTATAAAAACGTTTGAAACATAATTCAAACAACATTTTTTCCGAAAAATTACAATATTACAATTACAAAATATCCCACACCCTCGTTCGTGACATGCTTAAGTTTCGCTATTTCCTCAACGCCATAAATTGAGACACTCCTTGAACAAAAAAATATTTACCTTGAAATCAAACTCTCACTTTTTAGGAAAATTCTGGTTGCTCGTCTCGCCACGCAATATGCACTGTAGGCGAAAGAAAACCGGTCACTGCTTTTGCCCCCCCGCATTGAATATGGTTCACCATCGCTGAATGAAAATGAGGACAAAATAAGCTAAATATTAATATAGTCAATTCCCGTCAATCGGAAACAGTTTGTTCCAGTGAATAATGTCCGATTAGCTACGTTGCCAGATTAACGAATTGGCCTAGTTTGTTGTTGGTAATGTCGGTACGTCAATCACGCAACGCCGATCTGCGCTTGCGTGGCCCTATTTAGCGCAGGTAACTTAAGGTGGATTTACACAATATCCGTTTTTCGTCCGTTTTTGTCCGTTTTTTTACGTTTTTGCTTCTCCGTGAAAAAGTATGCGCTTTTTCATTCGCATTTCCATATGTCCATTTCCGCACAAACCAGACAGTCACATACTGGACAAAAGTTTTCCGAAAAAAATATTTTGTAAAGGGGTACAGCTCTATTTTGAAATATCGCTCTTATCGTTCATACACAAAATTTGGATCAAAATTTTTATCTATATATAACAGTTTACTTAGTGCAGATATGGACATAAAAATGTAAATGAAAAAACGCATACTTTTTCAAGGAGAAGCAAAAACGGACGAAAAACGGATACTGTGTAAATTCACCTTAAGACAACATAACTGCAAAATACGTCACAAAGTTGTTTTATCTACTGTGTTATAAAAGTTACGTAATGATTGTGGATTTGTAATTGTTTCCTTTTATTTGACAATGCACTTTTATGCAAACATAGGCGTAGCCAGGATTTTTGCTCGGGGGGGGGGGGGGGCAAACCACAAATCACATACAATGACGCCATCAGAAACTTTGAAAGAGGAACTTTTTGTGAGGGCAAAGATATGGTAGAATGGACGATCAGAAGCCGTAGCCTGGTGTTGGCACGTAACCAGGAACTCGTTCAAGGGGGAGGGCTTAAACCAATAGCAAAATATGAAAATGTCTAAATTGGTAGACGTGTTGAGTAAAAAAGTGACTGCAATTCAAATGTATCATAAACGGGGGTTTGGGGGCAGAGCCTCCAGCCGCCGAAGGCTATGGGGTCCGGGGGCAAAGCCCCCAGCCGCTGGGCAATTTTTCATAATTAAAAAAAAAGCTATTTTAACACGATTGGATTACATTTCGCACGTATTCAGCGCCCCATTTGAGAGTACTAGATTTTTAACATTTGAAAGACAATTGAAAAACTTAAGTTTTTCAGTCCTTCTTTTGCTTTGCAATTTAAGTCCAAAACACGTTTAAAATCTTGCATTTTGCAGTTAAATTTCGCAAGTGACTTAGCCCAGGTAGAGAGAAGTAAAGTACATTGCCTCCTGTAATATTTTAGCAGCAAATAACAATCTACTCAAAAATTTTTCTTCAAGATTATTGTTTTGTTTTGAAAATAACCAGTTATAAGAGTACATATACGTCCTCTCCATTCAAAATTTTGTTCAATGAGCATTCCCCTTACTGTAACTAATTTTTTTCAAAAGTATTTTGTTGCTCAAAAACTAGCGAGATGGAGGTGAATTGTTATTGAAAAATATACAATAGATGGTTACACCTACTAACATAGGCGTAGCCAGAGGGGGGCACAGGGGGCCCGGGCCCCCCCAATTGAAATGCTAATAATGATAAAAATTTCACAAAAAAAACTATTGTTTCTTGAGTTTCACTTTCTCTTAGCATCTTCGCGTACTACAGTACCCGCGTACAGCAGTAATTAACGATCATATTAATCCAGAGTTCCCGGACCCCCTCAGTTTAATTTTTGCCAACCAATATAAATGGGCCTTCAACAATAACTTAAAAATAATATTTATCCAGAAATCCCGGGCCTCCTCAATTTCATTTTTTCAACCAATAGAAATGGGCCCCCTACAAAAGTATTTTAATGGCCCCAATTTCAATGGACCCCCAACAATAATATTGACTCAGGGGTCTATTTAAATGGCCCCAATTTAAATGGGTTCCTAACAATTTTATTGATTAGGGGGCCCGGGCCCTCTCAATTTAATTTTTTGCCACCCAATTTAAAAATGCCCCCTACAACAATATTTAAATGGCCCTCAATTTAAATGGGTCCCCAACAATAATATTGATCCAGGGGGGCCAGGTCCTCTCAAATTGATTTCTCCAACCAGCTTAAATGGACCCCCTACTATTGTTTTTAAATGGTCCCCAATATAAATGGGCCCCCAACAATAATATTGATCCAGGGGGTCCGGCCCCCTTTAATTTAATTTTTGCAAACCAATTAAAAAATGCCCCCTACAAAAAATATTAAATGGCTCCAATTTAAATGGGCCGCCCAACAATAATATTGTTCCAGGGAGCCCGGGCCCCTTCAATTTACAACTTAAACGTATAACCCGAGTGAAATTAAGGTTTTTTATTCTAAAAGTTGCTATAACTGAGGCCCTCATCTAACCTTTTTTTGAACGTAATGCAATAACCATTAACCAGGAACGGATTTAACATATGGCTCAGTGCCACGAGCCTCTCACTCAGATAAGACTTTTTTTTTAGTCTTCACCTGTATTTGGCAGAAACATATTGCAAAAATCCCAGAGCGCCAGGGGCTTAGCTCAATGTAAATCCAGCCCCAGTAATAACATGGTTTGTAGCCGTAACGATCTAATGTACATTTTTCCATAGGTGGCACAAGTCCGTTAATCGTTAATCCGATAATAACGAAGCTAACTTTTTCATTAATTCGTTAATCCGTTAAAAAGTTTTTTTACGTTAACGGACTAAATTAACTTCCGTTAAGTTCTCTTAACGGACTAAAGTAATTTCCGTTAAGTTCTGCTAACTTCCGTTAATGTTTTCATTGTTAATATCTTGCACTATTCATTCATCGGACCGGTACAAATCAATTTGCATTGGTAACACTTGATGCGTAATACCACGAGTTTTATAGAAGAAAGCGAAGAAAGGAGCTCTTTTCTGTGGCAAATAATAAGCTGCAGCCTCATAGGTCTATTAATTATCGCTGTTCACAATTTCCAAAGAGATTCCGATCGCAGATTCGTTAGTGCATTTAAACTTATTTTTATCTTGAAATTAGATAAGACTGTAAATTGTAACTTCCAAAACACAAAAAGACCACCATAGCAATAAATATTTCCTTACAACCAGCTCAACAGCGTTAATGCATGTTCTAGAAGCGAGTAAATAAAACGAAATGTAAAATTACACGCAAAATGTTAACGGATTAACGGACTTTATTAACTTCCGTTAATTAAAGCTGAAAATAACGGATTAACGTTAACGGAGGTGTGAAGTTTGTTAACGGACTAGTGGTTAACGAAGCTAACGTTTTGCATTAACTTGCCCACCTATGCATTTTTCAATAACACTTTAACTACACCTCGCCAGTTTTTATGCAACAAAGTACTTTTGAAAAAAATTAGCTACAGTAAGGGGAATGCTCATTTAGCAACTTTTTGAATTGAGAGGGCCTGGGCCCCCGGGCCATATACGTACTCCTATACCTGGTTGTTTTCATGACAAAACAAAAATCTCCAAGGAGAATATTCGACTGGGTTGCTATTTACTGCTAAAATATTGCAGGAGGCAACTCACGAACTTTAACCCCAAAATGCAAGATTTTGAACGTGTTTTGGATTTAAATTGCAAGCAAAAGAAGGACTGAACAACTTAATTTTTTTAATTGGCTTTCAAATGTTAAAAATCTAGTGCTTTCATATGGCTCTGAATACGTGCAAAATGTGATCTAATGGTATTAAAGTAGCTTTTTATTTCCAATGAATTACGAAAATTTGCCCAGCAGCTGAGGGCTTTGCCCCTAGACCCACCCCCATAGCCTCCGGCAGCCGGGGGCTCTTTCCCCAGACCCCCGTCTGTGATACGTTCGAATTACAGTATACTTCTTTACTCAAACACGTTTCCCAATTTTGACATTTTAACTACGGTACTAGTTTAAGTCCTCTCCCTTGAACGAGTTTCTAGTTACGTGCCAACATCCAGGCCACGGCTTCTGATCTCCCATTCAACGATATCTTTGCCCCCACAAAAAATTTCTCTTTTGAAGTTTCTGATGACGTCATTGCATGTGAGTTGTGGTTTGGGCTTCCCCCAATCGAAAATCCTGGCTACGCCTATGCCTACTAACCATGTTATTGCCCGGGCCGGATTTACATTGAATCGGGATTTAGGCACTTTGGGATTTTCGCAGTATTTTCCGGCCAAACGCAGGTGAAGACTAAAAAAAGTCTTATATGCGCGTGGGTCCCCTGGCACTGAGCCGTATGTTAAATCCGTCCCTTGTTTTTGCATGACGTTCATACAAAGATTACATAAGGGCCTGAGTTAGCAACTTTTAGGATGAAAATTCTTATTTTCACTTGGGTTACACGTTTAAATTGATTGGCAAAAATTAAATTGAGGGGTCCGGGGCCTCCTGGATCAATATTATTGTTGGGGGCCCGGGGCGTATTTAAGGGGGGCCATTGTGCCATGGCCCCCCCCTTTGGGTCGCCAGGATCGTATAATTGCATAGAATAGTATGCGCAAAATTGCGGCATGGCCCCACCCTTTGCAAAGGTTTGATCACACAAAGGGCAATGTTTTGTGCGTTTCGTTTAAGCTTGCATCCACGTTTGGGCGAAAAATCGGACCAAGTTTGGGTGAAGATTTTTTTTGCTCTTCTCCTAATTTTGGACGAAGAAACCGACTAAATTTGAGTGAAGACCTTTTTTGCTCTTCACCTAATTTTGGGCGAAAAATCGGGGTGATTTTGGACGGAACAATTTCTGATTCAGACCTTTGCTCTTCTCAAATTTTCTGAAGTTTCTGCCCCCCACCCCTTTTCAAAATCCTGCGTAAGCTACTTTTGGGGGCTCATTTAAATTGGGGGCCATTTAATTATTGTTGTAAGAGGCCCATTTAATTGGTTGGCAAAAATTAAATTGAAGGGGCCCAGGTTCCTAGATCAATATTATTGTTAAGGGCCTATTTAAATTGGGGTCTATTTAATTAAATATTGCTGTGGGGGCCCATTTAAATTAGTTCGCAAACATTAAATTGAAGGGCCCCGGGCTCCCTGGATCAATATTATTATAGGGGAACCATTTAAATTGGGGGCCAATTAAACATTATTGTAGGGGGCCCATTTAAATTGGTTCGTAAAAATTAAATTGAGAAGGCCCGGACCCCTTGGGTCAATAATATTGTTAATTACTGTTGAACGCGAAGATGCGCTTTAGGAAACTAAAGAAACAATAGTCTTTTTTGTGACATTTTTATCATTGGTAGCATTTCAGTTGGGCAGGGGCTCGGGCCCCATCAATTTAATTTTTGCCAACCAATTAAATGGGCTTCCTACAACAATAATTAAATGGCCCCCAATTTAAATGAGCCCCCAAAAGTAGCTTACGCAGGATTTTGAAAAGGGGTGGGGGGCAGAAACTTCAGAAAATTTGAGAAGAGCAAAGGTCTGAATCAGAAATTGTTCCGTCCAAAATCACCCCGATTTTTCGCCCAAAATTAGGTGAAGAGCAAAAAAGGTCTTCACTCAAATTTAGTCGGTTTCTTCGTCCAAAATTAGGAGAAGAGCAAAAAAAATCTTCACCCAAACTTGGTCCGATTTTTCGCCCAAACGTGGATGCAAGCTTAAACGAAACGCACAAAACATTGCCCTTTGTGTGATCAAACCTTTGCAAAGGGTGGGGCCATGCCGCAATTGCCCCCTGGCATGTTAAAAATTGCCCCCTGGCTACGCCTATGTGGGCAAACACTGCGGTCTAAATGTTATGTCCGATTAACCGAGAATTTTGAAATGCGTTTAATCTGATGGCAAGGTATCCGATCAAAAGCGGTCCAATTAATGGGAGTTGACTGTATCTTTTTCTTGATTTTGACCTTCATTCGAAAATTAACAAACATTAGGAGAAAACAGAGCATGTCAGTCAAACGCCCCAAAGGTGTCATAATGACAACAAGCAGAATATGTTGAAGTAGGTTCAATACTGCCCTAACTTGTCAAAACATTTTAAGCGTCAGAAAATCATCAACTCCATTATTATTGTGCCAAGAACAAAATAGATCTAGGTCTAAAAGAATATATTTATCAAATGTTCGTAGCAATTATGACGCTTTATGCTTCATAAAATCATTTAACTTCAAAGTTCTGCATTTTACCAAAACATTGTGTTTTGTAAATCTTCACAAAAAATTTGATCTTATCAGTCATATTGCAGCAACAGACAACATTTATACAGAAGATATCATTGTTTATTAAACGCTAAATGCTTCAACGATTCATTTTGTCCTTTTCAGAGCAACGTATTAAGTTACATGTTAACCTTTTAAAGACTAACTAGCAAATGAGTTAGTTTCAAAAAAGCAATAACGTTTACTTCAATGCAGCAAGCACGCGATTTTAACGTAACTATTGCACGAATTACGCAATGAAATAAAAATACATCAGATGTATGTTTTTTCAGATGTACGTAAGATATACATATCTCCAGTACAGGACAATATTATTAAAAATCTGAAAAAAAAACACCGACACGCACAAAAAGACAGCATAATCTTACATGCAGAGGTGGAGTTTTTGAGGACATCCTTGGTCTGAAGAGAGTCCTCGAGGACACATTTTGAAGTCCTTAGCCTTGGCCTCAACGCTTAAGTCCTTGGCCTCGAACCTTAAAAGTCCTCGAAAATGTCCTGTCCTCGACTCGAGGACAGCATTGTTTTTTTGTTTTGTTTTTGATTGGTTGAAAGGAAAATAACCGAACCCAAAAATTTCTTGAATTCTGGCGTTGGCGTAGCCATGAGTTTTGATTTGAGGTGGACAATCCCAAAATCACATGCAATATGACGTCAACAGAAATTTTCAAAAAAAGGGAGATTTTCTGGGACAAAAATATTTTAGAATGGAAGATCAGAAGTTTGCGGAGTGGGTTAGTGCGTAAAAAAGATGTTGCTAAACGGGGAGGACTTGAACCAAAAGTTAATTATTAGTGTTTTCGAAATATGTGTTAAATTTTATTGTGGAGGCGCGGTGAAGAAACTATTGTAACTCAAACGTATCGCAGACGGGGGTCTGGGGGCGGGGTCCCTAGCCGCCGGATGCTATGGGCGATTTTTTGAATTTTTTTGTAATTTTTGGAAAAACTAGCTGCTTCAATGCCATTTGGATCACATTTTGCTCGTTTTTAGAGCCACTTGTAAAAACTAAATTTTTAAAATGTGAAAGTCAATTAAAAAAATTAAATTGCTTAGTCCTCTTTTTGCTTAGATTCACGTTTAAAATTTAGCATGTTTTTGATAAATTTTGTGATTGACTTGGTCCAGGTAAAGGAAGCAAGATTCATTGCCTTTGGCAATATATTTAACAGTAAATAATAATTCACTCGAAGATTTATTTTCTTTGAAGATCTTTGTTTTGGCATGAAAATAACCAGTTTTAGAACTACATGTACGACCATGCAGCTTGGGGGCTCAAAGCCCCCCAATTCAAATTCAATAATTTGTTCTGTAAACATTTCCCCTAACTATTTTTTAAAATATTTTGTCTTGTAAAAACTAACGAGGTGGACGTGGATTGCTATTTATAGTTGGTATAATAAACGGTTACTAGCCTACAGTAATCATGCTATTGCATCAAGTTTATAAAAAAGTTAAATGACAAAAGCCTTGAATTTCCCCCGAGTTATACATTTTAATTAATTGACAAAAATTGAATTTAGGGGGCCCGGACCCCTTGGTTGTCAACATTAAAATTATTATTAATTACTGTCGTACACAAAAATGCTAAAAGAAACTGAAGTTGTATAAACAATAGGGAAAGATGGGTGGTGGTACAGAACTAGAGAATTGCTCTGATTAAAACGTTCATGTCTTTGAAGTTTTTCGTCTGACACTTGTCAAGAAAAATCGTCAGAATGGAGAGCGCAGGAAATGAAGCGGCTATTTATAGGAAAAAGCCTTGCCGTGATTGGCTAAAAAAAGACTAATGAGAGAGCTTGTTTTTTCTGTAGCATTGTGTGTAATTTTTTAATGATATTGAATGAAAACTTTAATCGGAGAATGAGGGGGCAAAACGCAGTGTAGATAGCTCTTTTTGTTTCTGCTAATACTTCCGGTGCGGCTGGTACAAATAGCAAAATACTAAAGCCATTGAGGGTCATAGCTAGGGATCTAAGGGGTCCGGACGCAAACATTTTTGAGTTGCAATTACTAAAACATGACCGTGCTTACGGGAATGTGGAATCACACGAAAGTATGTGGCTGATAATCTAATGCAATGCAATTACCAGAGATGGTCTGTGATATACTGAATGAGTTGTATGTAGTATGGTCCTGCTACTACTAACAAAACGTTAATTGAGAATGACAGGTATTGTTCTGAAAATACGCGAGCGAATATTGCGAAGAATTTCTTTTGAGATAAGAAGGAACAGCTCTAATTTTTTATTTTTCGACAATTAATGGGTTTTTAGAAGGAGGGCCCCGGGGCAAATGCCTTCAATGCTTCCAATGCAATCTCTTTATTACAACCCTGCTGCGATTCTCAGGTTACTTTTTGCGGTTAAATAACTTCAATTTAACGTTAAATTTAACAAAGTATCTTTTGGCGGCCGAAACGTATTCGCTCATTCATTGATAGGCATTAGATGCAAGACCATGGACAAAGATCACATGCACTGAAACGTAAAGAAAAGATTGGCTTAAAATTAGGATTGGGAAATGTGGGGAAAGTAAACTTTTTTAACTTTTTCTGACTTAAACAGTATTTTCTATTTTCAAATTGTTTTGAAAATCTAACTGTGTAATTTCTCATAAAAGTCTCAAAAACTGTTATTTTTCTGAAAAAAACAAAAAACAAACTTAGACTAAAATTGTTCGACGGAGGCATAGGGACTTTTCCCTCTCCCACAGAACCCAGCTTTCTGCAAGAACTTGAGCTTGCAAGTACGGCATCTCATTTTATTTCAAAAATATAAATTTGCAGTATTTTGCAATACTTTTAGATAATATAATATAGTTGCGACGCAATATTTAATAACTATGACATTATTTAAAATTTTCTGTGAAAAGAAAACGCTAAACTAAACTATAAGGTTTGGGTTTGAAAAACAACTGAAAAAGTGGAAATTCATAATCAGTGGAAGTTTGCACTGGGGCCCTATAACTGATTGAATTAAAACTTTAAAATCGACCATTTCCTCGTTAAGATTTTAAAGTTTTTAGTCATTCTCTTTCCCAATTCACGAGTTACGGCCTTAATTGTTTCATTACCACGATACGGTTACGGAAAGTAATCAACTTTCCTGCTAACGTGTAAAACTTCAAAACGACATTCATTATCTTTAGAAACTACTGCAGTATTTTTAAATTATCCTGAAAAATTTAACAAAATCCAATATCTTAAAAACTTTTTGCGCTTAAAATAATGGAAAATTTGCTAACCATAATTTAGAAAGATTGTGTCCTTGATCCTTGGCCTTGGCCTCGAAGGTTGTGTTTTCGACTCCACCTTTGATTCCATGCTAACCAAATAACCTTTAGTAGAAAGAAGGAACAATTAACGTAAAACCGTCTATTGAGTTGTGGATTGAGTTTTTTATAAGCAAAACTTCTTGTATTTTTGTAGCATATCCTGAATCATAAATGCGTGGAGCTTTAAACCATTACAATTTGTATTATTTAAGTGTTTTGTATTTAAATAATATTCATTGTGTTTTGGTTTTCGAAGTTTCTTCAAAGTTAATAAAATCGATTATTTGTTTCCATGAAGATCCAAAATTACAGTTTTAACATCATTGACGTCATCATTAATGTGATCATAAGAATGAACTAGGTAATGAACTGTCCTAATAAAAAATTGACGTTTAGATGCTAAATTCTACGTTTTTTCGAAATATTACGGCAGCTGAATGTGAAAAGCGACGTCATCAAACAAAAAACACATTTTACATGGTCAGATTTTTGAAGACTTTTAGAATGCTATTTAGTAGCCTAAAACTGTACTGTTGCAAAACCTTTTTGTAGCAATTTTTTTGGGAACTATGCCAGGGGTATACCACTTTGATGCTAGGATATATCGGTACAGTATACACACAGCTTAGGCTCAGTGGTGGTCATTGACTTGGAGGGGCCCTGGGCAAGGAGACAAAAAATGGGCCCTTCTTAAGCAACACCTATTGCTACTGAAATCGTGTAGGATCAGCGTTGCCGGGTTGGTACTTAACACAACCCCATCCCCCCAAAAAGTTCTAACTTAACCAATGTAGGCATGTAGCCTACCATCAGTTTTAGTAAATCTGAGGGTGAGCACAACCAAAAACTTTCACAACTAGCAGATCAGGATCTGAAAAAGTGAGAGTGAAGTGAATATTAGTCAACTGCTCATACTCACTGAACCTAAGAACCATGGCAAATACCATACATACCTAGCAGTGTCATAACATTAATGAGTTCAACTTATGATGAACTTTCAGTTCTTGAAACTTTAGATTTTTGGGTTTTCGATGTACTATCAAGCATAGATACACTAAATTGATTCATCACAAATCATAGAACTTTGCAAAAAGTTTCGAGAACCTAAGGCTTCGAGGCCAATGCCAAGGACTTGAGGGTTCGAGGCCAAGGCCAAGGACTTCAAAATGTGTCCTCGAGGACGTCCTCGCGGCCAAGGACGTCCTCGAGGACTCCACCTCTGCTGCTTACCACTTGA
Organism: Trididemnum nubilum; assembly: GCA_963965965.1. NCBI lineage: Eukaryota > Metazoa > Chordata > Ascidiacea > Aplousobranchia > Didemnidae > Trididemnum > Trididemnum nubilum. The sequence goes on from CAWYPQ010000433.1 coordinate 25,178, forward strand.
AAGTTTCCACTAAAAAAGCCTAGTTTATTTTATTTAGCATGTATGGCTAGGCCTAATAAGTAACGTGTTATGACACTGCTTTTTACTTTTAAATGCCGGTATGCCACTATTGCGGGTAGCATAGCCAAAATCTTGTTTTACCAGCTACCATATCATTAATCTACTAAGTTTAATATGCTGACTGCTGTGCTAACTACTAATATTTTTCATTGAGATTTAAGGATAGACTTTATGTGTGCATAACACATAAAAGTGTTATGCACACATAAAGTCTATCCTTAAATCATAATATCATTATGTGCATTACACATAAAAAAAATAGAGTCTATTTTTTTTATCCTTAAATCTCAATGAAAAATATTAGTAGTTAGCACAGCAGTCAGCATATTAAACTTAGTAGATTTATGATATGGTAGCTGGTAAAACAAGATTTTGGCTATGCTACCCACAATAGTGGCATACCGGCATTTAAAAGTGAAAAGCAGTGTCATAACACGTTACTTATTAGGCCTAGCCATACATGCTAAATAAAATAAACTAGGCTTTTTTAGTGGAAACTTTCAAGTGGTAAGCAGCAGAGGTGGAGTCCTCGAGGACGTCCTTGGCCGCGAGGACGTCCTCGAGGACACATTTTGAAGTCCTTGGCCTTGGCCTCGAACCCTCAAGTCCTTGGCGTTGGCCTCGAAGCCTTAGGTTCTCGAAAATTGCCCTGTCCTCGGCTCGAGGACTGCACTATTTTTTGAACCGATGAAATTTCGTTGGAAAACGCCAGAAACCTCGCGGAAAATTTGCAAATACCTTTTTTGTTTTCCGAAATTGGAGCATTGGCTTAGCCAGCGGGCCTCTCCCCACCACAACTGAAATTTCAGCAATGACAAAAATGTGACAAAAAAGCCTATTTTTTCTTCAGTTTCAGTTTCTTTTCAGCATTTTTCGCTTACACCAGTAGCGAACAACAATATTGAAGACCAGGGGCCCCGGGACCCCCTCAAATCAGGTGCGTATTCTCCATGCATGCAAGGCATGCATTGCATGCCTAGTCATTTAGCCAGAAAAAAAAAAAATTTAAACAAGCAGATGTAAAAACTTAAAACAAAATCAATCTAAGTTTCCGCAGTTACAGGTATTCACTTTCAAGTCGAAGTAGCAATATATAGTTGTTATAGATTGATGGCTGTGTCCTAGGCGGAATGCCTAGGTCTTCACTGTCCTGGTCCTTGCGCTCAAGAGGCTAACACAGGAGATTCAAAGCAAACTTGTATTAACAAAAGCAAATTAAAAAAGACCAGTCCAGCAAAAATTTATCGAGGATTGCCCGCCTGGGCAGAAAACACTTAAACTAAAAAACTGAATTTAACTCCAACAAAATAAAACCTCTTGACGCTACCGTTAAAAATTAAGACTGACTTAACTGCTGTGGTAGAATTAAAACATTGCTACAAAGTGATCAACAAAAAAGCAAAACGGCGCGTCTTTCAGGCAACTTTGCAAAGTTTCTTTCGAGCGAATTATGAAAGACGCGCAACACAAAAGTGAGATGCAAATAAGGTAAATGGACGTGTTAACGACAGAACATAAAACCTAGGTTCGAATCTAGAATCTAACTATAAACGATCGTGCTGTAACAATAGTCTCGCTTAATTTATGTTTTCAGCATATCACTAAATTATAAAAAATAATGGCAACACTTATGCAATTTTTAAATTGCATTCAACGGCTCAAGAGATCGCTATGTTTCGATACGATTACGAACAAAATCAAATAGGTTTGAAAAGTTTGATTGGAACATTGTTTGCTGCTAAAGTTCTTTTATACGTCTAGTTTCTTTGTTTCGTAAAATATAGCCTCTATTTTGATTTTAGATTTGTAACAGCAAATTAGCTTAAGACAGGCCACAAGCTATGCGCCAAAGCATGCAATTTGAAATATTGCATGCGTGTTGCCATTTATTTTATGTAATTTAGCAATATGCTAAAAGCGAATAACCACGCAGCGAAACCAAGCCGTTGATAACCGGTAGGTATTGGCATTAAGTAATGTAAGTCAGAGTGAATTTTTGATATGGTACTCTTCGCACTATTTAGACTAAATGTTGAGCTATAAGAGTGAAAGCAAGATGTGAAATCCATTTAAACAGGGAGTTACCGGTAAGTACTAAGTAGGCCTAGGCAGGTTGTAGAGTTTGCACTAACTTTGCAAAAAAGTTTTTAACGACAATCAATAAACTACCGGTAGCTTGTCTAGCTACTTCTTTTGTACTTTACTGGTTGTTCAATAAACTAAACAAGGCCAGGCCTAACCATACTTACATTGGACTAGCCTTGAGTCAACCAGCCTGCTTAATATTGTATAGCATCGCTGGATGTTACCAGGCTACGATATATTATAATGACATGAGAAAGAGGCAATGAAAGTAAGCTATGTATTTACTATTCAGAAAGTTGGCTCAGCTTAGTTCTACAATTAATGTTTTTACTTTAATGTTATTAGGCGTACTTTACCGCTAGTGTTAGCCTAGTATGGTACCAGGTACTGGCACATATGAAACTGCTATACGATACCTGTCTGTAGTACCACAAGAAAGACTTGTACTTGGACAGTGAATGTACACACTAATGTGTACTGGGGAGAGAGGGCCTGGTTGCAATACTAAAAATTTAGTAATGTAAGTTGCTTTTTTATTTTACTGCTTGATAATTAATAACGTCATCAAGCTGATGACGTCATCATAATTGCATGCCTTATCTGAAATGTCACGCTACGCCACTGCCTCAAATCAATTTTTGCCAGCCAATTTAAACGTATAACCCGGAAGAAATGGATAGTTTTCGTCTTAAAGTTGCTATCTCAGGATCACATCTAGCCTTTTTGTGAACGTAATGCATTAACCAAGGCCGGATTTACCACAATATGGCGCAGTACCAGCTAAGGACCCTGCGCTCAAATCTTAAGACTTTTTATGGTCTTCACCTACATTTGGCAGAAAGATATTGCGAAAATCTCCAAAGTGCCAGGAGCCCAGCGCAATGTAAATCCGGCCCAGCAATAACATGGTTAGTAAGCGTAACCATCTATTGTACTATTTTTCAATAACAATTCATTAATTCACCTCCACCTCGCCAGTTTTTACGCAAAAAATACTTAAAAAAAAATTAGCCATGGAAAATACTGATTGAACAAATCGTTGAACGTCAATTGAAGGGGCCCCCCTGGCATAACATGCACTTCTATAACTGGTTATTTTCATGACAAAACAAAAATCTCTAAGGAAAATCTTCGAGTGGGTTTTCATTTACTGCTAAAATGTTGCACGAGACAATGCACCTTACTTCCCCCTACCTGGACAAAATCACGTACAATTAAACTTTAACACCAAAATGCAAGATGTTAAACATGTTCTGGACTTAAATTGCAACTAGAAGGAGGATTAAACAATTTAATTTTTTAATTGGCTTTGAAATGTCAAAAATCTAGTGCTTTCAAGTGGCTCTAAACATGTGCGAAATGTGATTCAATGGCATTAAAATAACTTTTTTTTCCAAAAAATTACAAAAAATCGCCCTACAGCTGGCGTCTGTGATACGTTTGAGTTACACTGAGTTTCTCAAAACGTCTCCAACGTTACGTATTTGCACTTTTCAACTATATCAGTTTAAGCCCTCTGCCTTTGCAAAATTCTGGTTAAGAGCCAACAGGCAAATTTTTGATGACGTCATTGCATGTGATTTGTGGTTTAAGCCTCCCCAATCAAAAATTCTGGCTACGCCTATAAATTGGAGATTGCCTGAAAAAAAATTTTGAACACTTTTTTTTTTTTGAGAACACTTGCGCCTGTGTCCTTGGTCCTTGGCCTTGGCCTCGAACATTCCTGTCCTTGGCCTCGAACATTCCTGTCCTTGGCCTCGAGAGGTTCTGTCCTCGGAAAGGCTGCGCTTGGCCTTGGCCTCGGATTTTGTTTGTGTCCTTGGCCTTGGCCTCGAGCCTTGTGTCCTCGACTCCACCTCTGGTAAGCAGTAAGCGCTTTATTTTACTGTACAGAATGCAGGCTCAGACGTAATGTCATATCTCAACATGACAACAGCCAACACTCAACAGACACTCAAACTGGGTGACATGCAAATGCTAAATCCAAATTTTGAAGTTACGGTGCCGTGTAGTAATAATCCTTTGAAAACTCAGCACCTAACTCGCTGCCTTGCAACTTAAAAAGCAAACAGGAAAGCACTTGGACACTTAAGAGCAGTGAATACTTTAATCTTAATAAACACTCAAACTGAAAGGGAGATGCATAATGAATACTAACTGATTCCTACTATGCACAGAGCTGGACAGCGCTGTTTCGAGCTTTTAGCTCTCATCGGCAGCCCTCAGCTTCTCTAACAATAACTTCTTCGCTAGGCCTAATAAGTGGAAGTCGTTATGATTTTCCAGGAGTCGACCACGAAGGACGTCAAACTTTTCGGTTATGATTTCCGCGGACACAAGAGGAACCCTTGTAGTAGGGATAGCCTATGGCAGCCCTTACTACAGTGTTTCAGCGATTTTTTCACTTGTTTTTTTTAAGTACCACAAGTGAAAAATCGTTTATTCCCTACAAACCCTCTGCCACGGTGCAAGCCCTTAAGGTTTGTCCAGTTCGGCCAAGAGTCTTGTCCAGCTGGGGAATACCTTCAATTAAACAATAAAAAGATAAACATTGATAACAATTGTGACATGTTGTGTTCTGTTTGTTACTCGTAACTTTGTAATAATAAAAAACCACAACAGCTGGGGAGTAACTTTGTTAGAGAAGCTGAAGGCTGCCGATGTGAGCTAAAAGCTCGAAACAGCGCTGTCCAGCTCTGTGCATATTATGAATCGAGATGCTTTGCCGCTGCATGGTTGGTGGTTGATCTGGCCACCTAACTGCCAGTGGAAGTCGTCGTGATTTCTCAGGAGTCGACCACGAAGGACGTCAAACTTTTCGGTAATGATTCCTACTTTACCGAATAAAAACTAAAACAGTGCAATGGGCAAAAATTGACAGAAGTCACTGCTACACGATCTAGCTCATCATGAATTAGAGCTAACCACGAACTTACTTCACTGCACCCGCAATCCCATTTTGCATCTTGGCTAGCAATACCGGTACTAGCTTTTCTCAAAAAATAAACTAATATAATAATTACATATCCATAAAAAAAGAAGAAAGTACAGTAGACTATTGCAGAGTCTACACTAGATTATAGTAGTCTTAATGTGTTAACATACTGAACATCTGAAATTTAAATGCTTTTGACAAAGTACATCTTACTGTGCTTCCCAAAAGCGAAAAAAACAAAAAAAACAGCTCTTGCAAGAAACTAAAAATAAGGTCAAAAAGTACTAATTCCTCACACAGAAACAAAAAATAAAAAGTTAAAACTGACAGTGGGGAATACTAAAAAATAGTACAACTTTAGATTCAACACTGAACATTGGAAAAATTGCGCTAGCTCAAGAGATTTATAGTCCGGTAGAAATACGACAAAATACATTGAAACCGGAAAAAATTCATAATATGCTGAAAATTGGAACGATGACTCAGGACCATGTCCTGAGCCACCAAAAAAATCCCCATTTTTTGGACATGAGACTTCCCCCTTTTTCGGCTTTTAAATCTGCCATCTAGTGTCAAAGAGTCTTTACTGTCCAACAGCCAATCCAATCCAAATGTTTTGCAAGAATCAAATTTTTTGAACCGTAATTGATTTTCAAGTGCAGGTATAAACATTTTTATTTTTAGAATTGATGACGTCATTGTTTGTGACGTCATTGCAACATTTTAAGTTTTGAAAAAATGACGTATTCTGTATGTATTGATGACTCAAATTGTGAGTGAGAGTTAGGTTTTTGATTCCAAATCAAAATTTGCTTAAATCAAAATGATGACGTCCCAAACGTTTTTGATGACGTCATCTGTCAAAAGTTTTGATCGTAAATTTGAAAAAAAGAATTATTGCAACACTTTGAGAATATTAGTATCTTCGAGTCCTTGGCCGAGGACTTGCATTATCCTCCTATATGCAATGGTTCTAAAAAAACAAACTAGCGCAATTATATGTAAATTAATACGAATATGTCCCGAGTACGACAATATAACCAATAGGAAGAAAATTTCCACTGTTTGCAATGCCTGACAATATTATTGTCTTATGCAAAATACTACGTTAGCATACTTCTACAATCTGTTGTACTAAATCTATTTTAGAATTGGCCTGGCATCTAAACTAAACTGATCTAATCAAGTAATACAACATTTGAACAAACTTATCTGATTAATCTAAAATAATATCTTATCAAAAAACTTATCTAATCAACAAGATTCTTGAATAACATCTGACCAAACTTAATTAATCTATAATAACCTCGCTAATATCTGACAATTTGCAGTCTTAATAATTTTTTTGTCTTTGCTAATGCTTGCATTTGAAACTAAAATTGCCGATTAACTTTAACTGCACGAGGGAGCTTTTCGATAAGAATAGGCTTTCTTGCTCTAACTGCAGAATACATTATTTTATTTTAATGCAATATTGGGAGATGAAAGTTTTATCTGCTTGATTACTACCATCGGCGCAGCCATAAATAAAAAAAGAGGAGGGACAAAATTTTTTATGATTAAAGCATATGCAAATCGGAAAGTTTTTATTCAAGCGAATTGTGTCGAACTACTAGACAAAAGATTAAGCGATAACGGGTTGAAGTCCTGCCGTCATTGATGCAGCTGACGTATATTAAAAAAAAAAATGAAAAAGAATAGAATTAAAAGTGGTTTCACGATTCTAGTTTATTTGATGATTCAACAGCGGACACGAAAAAGCGCGTTTTAAATCTCAGATTGCGGTATTATTCAAGCAAGCTGGCGTAATAATATTTCAATTTTCGGATAATTTTAGTTACATTTTGTTCCCCAAGTTACCTTGGCCAGGTGACAGCGAAGGGACCTTTCGGTCTTCGAGTCAAGCTGTTACCTGGCCATCTGTCTACCACAGTATATTGTAACAAATTAAGAACAAATGAAAGGCACAATTCGGAAAACATAAGAACAACCACCGCCTACACAGGAAAATGATTGGTTTTTGAAAAAATAAGTGCTCTCTATTATTACTTATATTAACTAACAGTTGATACCACATACTGCTTGCTATTTTCAAACAGAAAAAAAAATGCGTTGCATTGTGATTTGCCAATACAAAGTTTCGTTTAACTGATTGCTGTACCGTTATTATTATCGTTGGTAGGAAAGAGTGTAAGCATTAATCAAGAATAATGCGATAGCGACGACCAATTCTTATATGCTGTTGTTTCAATCAAACAATGCGAATCAGAACGCGACGATAACGAAATACAATGGGTTTATTTTTATTTATATGGCACGCCCGCGATCAAAGTTTGGTTCGGGCCAAAAACTGCGTATAAAATGCTTCCAGAGCAAATTTTTAGACCCGGCCGCAAAATCGTGAACGTACGGGCATACAGTAAGTTTGTTAAAAACAACTGGCTGCTTGTACGTTGATAAGGCAACACGCTGAGCGCACCAAATTTTGGTTTAAAATGACCTAAAGACGAGCTTTTGCGCTCACGATTTTACGCACAGTGTAGATCGGGACTAGGCGGACGGCGTCTGCGTGACTTTTTGTTCGCAACCAATTAGCGCACTCAATTTAGACTTCGGCACAATTTGGGCTACGTTGCCGGACTCGCTGCTCTGATCGACACCGAAAACATTGCTCATAATCAACACAGCTATACGGCGTAACATGCGGACATAGAAATTGATCGACACAGATTTCCTAAAAATAAATTAGCGTGCTGTTTACTGTATTAAACATTTGACATTACGCAGATTGAAGTTGTTAGATTAATTCAAACCAGCCGATCGCCGTTCCCCAACTTCAGCCGAAAATAAAATTAAAGGATTAAGCTGACATCGATGTTTCGCTTTTAGTAATTAAACAAAAACTTTTTGAGCAATAATATTTTGATTCCGTCGTTTTTCAGATAAACGGGTTCACTGGACTGTTGGTCTAAATGTAGGCCTACATAAAGCGGTTTAGACCAATTACATCTGATATCTTATTCTATGCAAACGCAAAAAGAACAAGTAAAATGCATGCAATCAAATGACATGCGTGTATATATATGCATAAATACGCGTGATTGGTAAAACGGACCTAATACAGCATAATAAAAAATCAATTTCAACGTTCAAAGTAAACTTATAGTCATTCTCTTAAGAAGAGATTTGCTTTCCTTCTGCAATTAGTGTTTTTTCCGAATGTTTTCAAATAAAATATTCTCGAAATTTATTAGGGTCAAAATACCGTACGATTCGACTATGGTGACATTTAATTCGTGTACTGATACGCCTCAGATCTCGGCCGCCCCAAATTCTCGCCGGTATCTGATTGTACTTGTTCCATTTTGGAAAATGATGAGTTTTGAACAAATGGATTGCGTTTTTTGGTGCGAAATTGCGCTGCTTTCCGTCTTGTTCGCGTTCTCCCGCAAATGCAATGCGGTATGCTGACGAGAAATTATCATTCCACGACAGCGCGATACGGGCTACGCAATGATCTTACATTTTCATTAAATACCAAGACTGAGTATACACGCATTCCCACTTCAAAAGTTTTGACGTTGCTTATTTGCAACCGAGGGTAGAATTACACTTGAATTAAGCGTTATTAAATTACCGTAGTTTTATGACATTTTATCTCTTGAATAATTTTTGTGAAGTTGTGTACTTTCAAAAAGGGGGAAACTAGCCCCCCTAACCCCCCTGGCTGTGCATGTGCCTACTAGGCCAGGGTTTTTTCCTGAAAACACAGTTTTTGACTTTCAAGTGACTGAATTCTATATATAATCCTTTCAAGTGTAAACCTAATAAAAAAGGTTTTGCAATGTTTCGTTTGGTCAAACACTCTTTCAAATTTACCATTAAAACTCTGACAGATGATGTCATAAAAAACGTTTGTGACGTCATCACTTTGATTTAAGCAATTTTTAGTTTAGAACCAAAAACCCAACTCTCATTTACAATTTGAGCCATCGATATGTCATTTTTTCAAAAATCTTGGCAATGACGTCACCAACAATGACGTCATCAACTTCAAAAAAAATTTTTTAAACCTGAACTTGAAAACCAACTCGTATGCAAAACTTGGCTCTTTTACAACTTTTGGATTGGCTTTTGGATGGTAAAGGCTCTTTGACACCAGATGGCAGACTTTAAAGGCCGAAAAAGCGGGAAGTCCCATGTCCAAAACGTAGGGATTTTTTTTTGGTGGCTCAGGACATGGTCCTGAGTCAACTTGCCAAATTTCAGCTTATTATAAATTTTTTCCGGGTAAAAGCTATTCCTACCGGACTATTAGGCCTATGTCAAACGTTGTGCAGCACAAACAAAAAATTTCTGAAATGCAGTTATCTGCTAAGCTGATAGCATCAGTTAAGCACTGTAAATATCTACATCCATTTCTAAACGCAGTCTTATATGCAGAGATCAGCACCACAATAACGATAGGCAACTTTGCTGCCTTTATATATGTTCTTCACGGCTGTAAATTGCAAAACTGTACCAACAGACTAAAGTTCTTGTACAAGCAAAACTCTAAACATATAAACATCAGAGGTGGAGTCCTCGAGGACGTCCTTGGCCTCGAGGACACATTTTGAAGTCCTTGGCCTCGAAGCCTCAAGTCCTCGAAACTTGCTCTGTCCTCGGCTCGAGGACAGCACTATTTTTTAAACAGTTGAAATTTCGTTGGAAAACGCCAGAAATCTCGCGGAAAATTTGCGAACACCTTTTTTGTTTTCCTCACTTGGAGCAATAGCGTAGGCAAGGAGAGGGGGGCAGGGGCCCTTCCCAATTGAAATTTCACCAATGACAAAAATGTGACAAAAAAGCCTATTGTTTCTTCAGTTTCAGTTTCTTTTTAGCATTTTTCGCTGACAGCAGTATCACTAATTAACAATATTGAAGACCAAGGGCGCCGGGGGGGGGGGGGGTCTCCCTCAATTCAATTTTTGCCAGCCAATTTAAACGTATAACCCGGAGAAAATGAAGAGTTTTTGTCCTAAAAGTTGCTATTTCAGGCCCACATCCAGCCTTTTTGTGAACATAATGCATTAATCAGGGCCGAATTTACCATAATATGACGCAGTACCAGCTAGGGGCCCCGAGCTGAAATCGTAAGATTTTTTTGGTCTTTCCCTATATTGGGCAGAAAGATGTTGCGAAAATCTCCAAAGTTCCAGGGGCCCAGCGCGATGAAAATCCGGTCCGGTAATAACATTGATAGTAGACGTTACCATCTATTTTACCATTTTTCAATAAAAATTCAGTAATTCACCTCCAACCTTGCCGGTTTTTACGCACAAAATACTTAAAAAAAAAATTAGCCATGAAAAATGCTGATTGAACGAATCATTGAGCTTCAATTGAGGGGGCCTGGGCCCCCTGGCGAACGTGTACTCCTATAACTGGTTATTTTCATGACAAAACAAAAATCTCTCAGAAACATTTTCGAATGGATTATTATTTAATGCTAAAATGTAGTCTAAAACAATGCACCTTACTTCCCCTACCTGGACCAAACCACTTACAATTAAAATTTTATCCCAAAATGCGAGATGTTAAACGTGCTTTGAACTTAAATTGCAAGTAAAAAGAGGATTAAACAATTTGATTTTTTCAATTGGCTTTCAAATGTCAAAAGGCTCTAAACAATCGCAAAATGTGATCCAATGGCATTAAAACAGCTTTTTTTCCAAAAAATTGCAAAAAATCGCCCAACGGCTGGGGGCTTCGCCCCCAGACCCCCAAAGCCTCCGGCTGCTGGAGGCCCTGCCCAAAACCCCCGTCTGTGATACATTTGAGTTACACAAGCTTTATCAACACGTTTCCAAAGTTGGATATTTGCATTTTTCAACTATTAGTTTATGCCCTCTCCCTTTGCAAAATCCTGGTTACATGCAAACAGGCAACAACGATTTTAGATCTTCCATCCTACGATATCTTTGTCCCACAAAAACTTCTTCTTTGGAAAAATTTGGATGACGTCATTTCATGTGATTTGTGGTTTAGGCCTCCCCCAACCAAAAATTCTGGGTACGCCAATAAATTAGAGATTGCCTGAAAAAAATTTTTGAAGACCTTTTTTTTTGGAGAACGCTTGCCCCTGTGTCCTTGGTCCTTGGCCTTGGCCTCGAGCATTCCTGTCCTTGGCCTCGAGAGGTTCTATCCTCGGAAAGGCTGTCCTTGGCCTTGGCCTCGGATTTTGTTTGTGTCCTTGGCCTTGGCCTCGAGCCTTGTGTCCTCGACTCCACCTCTGATAAACGTAGTGGTAGGCTCCCATCTCATTCCGCAGTAACGGTGTGAAAGGATTTCTAAACCATGTAGGTCGGTAATATTGGTACTAAAATTAAGCAATAAGCCAATAATGGAATAAACATACGAATCTTTTAAAGCAAACGTTGTGAACTCACACTGTGGCAAATATAGTTTGTTATGCAAATTCGTACCGGTATTTGTTTAATAAGAATATAGCCTACCGGTTCTAAATAGCTTTGCAGATGTTGCTTGCTTTGGTTGTTATATTAAATAGGCTATTACTATAACAACGTGACATTGCCGGTTAGTCTTATCAGTAGATTTCCACGAACCATAAAACAAAAAACGCAGAACTAGCAGCATACCATTACTCTCACAGAACACATATGACTAACATTATCAAGGCTGTTTATGAGCTACGGTACCTTGTCTACACTTATATTCATTATGTGATGTTACCCACTATTTACAGTATGTTTTTGCTCAAAAGCACTGTGTCAATAGGCTAGCATACTGCATACTAACAATCCGTAAACTTTTGATCATTTGCTCGACTGACCTACAGCTTGTACCATGTCCTTGAACGGATATCTAGTACCGGTAACATGAAAATGCTTTGGGACAGGCGTTTTGGGACACTTGAAGAGCCACCCTTTGCAAAGTGTCTCTCAACAAAGAGCCCTCTGCAAAAATCTCCCAGAAAAGAGCCCTTTGCAAAATGGGGTCCTGCTAATCTAAGGAGTTCTTTGTAAAAAAACCCATCCAAACAGGGCCCTCTGCAAAGGAACCTTCCTCAAGAAGGCGCCCTGCATTGAGCCTCTTCCATAGCCGAAAAGAGCCTTTTGCAAAGAGACTATCCAAAAAGCCCTTTCATGACCTCAAATGGGTCTTCTTCATAGGGCTTTCGCAAAGAGGCCCTCTTCATACGGCCCCCACAAATGGGCCCTTTGAATGTGCTTCCCATAAAAAGCCCTCCACAAAGGGGGCCCTTATTTGCAGAAGAATGTACAAATAAGGGCCCTTCCAAAAATGTCCTTCCAATAAGGGCCTTCTGTAAAGGCCCCCCAAAAGGAGCCTCCAATGGGGCCCTCCAGAAAGAGCCCCTAATGCCCGAACCTTAATGCCGGTACAAATAAAGGTTCTACAGTAGGCGTAAATGAGCCAGAAAAATTTGGGGAACATATGTTACAAAACTTTTTTTGGGGGCCCCTGTAGCGCGCAAAATGAAGTGGGGGGGGAACGCCGGGCAACCGCTCGGCTTGCCCATGCTAATGACCACCACTGCTAAGGCTTAGGTAAGGAATTTAAAGCTCAGTTTATTGTGATTGTAAAAAACTCGACTTTACAGTAGATAATATCAATAAAAAAAAAATAACGCAATAGAAAACAGCACTCTTTCATAGAACACAATAAGCTTTTTAAACCAGCGTGCAAACTTCGCCCAAAATGTTTTGCTATTCATTTTTAAATACAATAGTATTATTGTAATGTACAATAATTGTTTATCACAAAAAACCTTCGCAGTGGCGTAACCAAAAAAGAGGCTAAACTCACTCCCAGAGTCGAGTCACTTAGAAAATTTAACCCAAATATGCCTGTTGTTAAACTTGTTTTGGACTGAATCAGTATAAATAAGGAGGAGAGCTGTTGGGATTGAGCAACTCAAATATCTGAAATACCTCCTAAATCTTATCAGTTTGACTTTTATTTTTCTAAGAGGCCCCTTTTGAGTTGGAAGATGTCGAGGTGTAAACAAAACGGAATCTGATCAAAAAGTTTGTAAGCAATAAAGTATACGGGGATCATCTCGCGGGCAAACCAGCAGGTATGTAACTAATTGTATGATTTTTCGGAGTTTGATTTGGTTTGGTACTGTTCTGTAAAACGTTAAATAGAGTATTTGTGAGTGAGACTGATGTAAAACCATTTCTCTTCAGATTACAAGTACGTGCAATGCATACAATATATTGTGTTAAGTGAACTGTATGAAGGCGTTCAACAACACGTCACTTCCGTGCTTTTATTTCCTTGTTCAAAAACTGCATTCATTATTGTTAGATGCTTGCAATGTTACGTGGGAACGAAATTGATTTTGATGAATCGGTAAGGAACTTACTGCATCTGACTAAGGAGAGATAATAAATTGTTCTAAAAACCTTTGTTCATCAACAAAAGTTTTTCGTTACCGCCACTGAAATAACAGACTCGGGTTTGGTTTTCGGTCAAACGAAATACTAAAAAATAGGTTTTCATAGCTTCCCTGTTGGTTAATCAAATCTTTCATTTTACTCACTGTATTACATCAAAGCATCTGACGAGGTTGTGGCGCCCATCTTTGCGTCAATGCACCCGGGCAACACAGCTCCTTGCGACAAAATGTTGCAGCGGTGGAAAGCTGTTGGCAACGCTAAGTCCGATCCGACCGGCCCGAGATTTATACTCCAGACCTTCCGTTCCAGAGACGAACGCATTATTGCTTGACCAAATGGTCGGGTTAGTTAAAAATTTTTTACTTGAAATTCATTGTGTGTGGTATACAGGCGGGCAGCTTGACTCGAAGCTCGGAAAGTTTTTAGTTGATATAGCCGAGGCAACTCGGTAAATAACGGTGCTATTATTAGTTGTTGTGCTTTAACGCACTGCTCTTTTCAATTCGATTAGTTCGTTTCCGTCATGTTACATTTATTAAACAAATGAACTGAATTGCAGCAAAAAGCATTTTGTTGCGTTGCGGCTGCCCATTTATCGAGACTCTAAATTTATTTGCTTAACCGCACAATTTAATTCAATTTTGCTCTTTTCGCATTTATATAAAACTCGTATACCATACACAAAACAGATACATCTTAGTTCATAAGCCTGCTCGGAAACCATGACATTTATAGAAAAGCGAAATTCGTCACGTGAAATTCCAATAATTTCTAACTACCATTTGATGAGGAACTTTCACAGCGGATCACAAGGCACGGGTGATTTTAAACTCTAGCTTTTTTCGATATGATGTGGCAGAAGGATAACTCTTTTTTGCGAAAAAGTTATACAAAAGTTCTTTTCTTTCAACTTTTTTGTTGGTCTCTTGTTAAAGTTTCTAGAAATAATTTGATGCGAATAATATTGTGAATTGGATTTTCAATTTTTTGATGGTTCTTTAAAAATCTTTTGATAAAAAAAACAAAAAAACGACCAACCCTTAAAAAGAAATCAAGGGGCAGTCTGATATTATGAATAATTACATCCAACTATGGTATTTAGCAATAATATGACATATTGTATAAAGAAAAGAAAAGGCATTTAAAGAAAACTATAATATGACATATAAATGGTCAAAAAAAGAAATTTTTAAACAAAAAAAAATTTTTGAACAGCTAAATAAAAAATGGCCGCTTATGGACATGTTTTAGATAGGCTCAGCAAACACTTTCTGGTTTTGATACAGTGTTCTAATCTATAACACCAAACTTCGAAAGACCTAGAAATTTTGGGAGAAAGATCTTTTAGGAAGGCGACGCCTTCTGAACCTTATCGTGATGGGAGGTCCTGGGTTTTTTAATCCAGAGAAGCATCACTACAACAAATTCAAAATATTCAGAAAGCAAGTTTGGAAAGCACATAATAACGGTAGGCCTACTAATTGCGTAGCGATTAAATTTTTAATCACAAAACAACCAAACAACAAAATTATTACCATAAAAGTATGAGCGTGACTATGTATTACTGTAGGCAGTGATGGGCGCAGCGGCGCTACTAACGCCGCTACTTTTTCGGTTGCGCTAGCGGCAGCGCGGCTGCTTTTATTCGTCACCAGCAAAAAGCGGCAGCGGTGCTGCTTTTTCAATGAAAAAAGCGGCTGCGCTTCAGCGCAGTTTTTTAAGCATATTCTCTGCCGCTGCCGCTACTGCTAATAAACTCCTTCCAAGACTTGCCATCGATTTCGATTTTTCGATTCGATGCGTTCGATTTAAATTTTTACGCGTTACCGTTTGGAGTCTTTACAATTTTTTTCTCTGCTCTTGCTACCACATTATTTTGGTTTAGTTGAACAAACCATGCTACCTTTGTGACGTTTTGTTGTTGTTATATCTATAATATACATAACAAAGGCGAGTTTTATCGTACGTGGTCATATTTTTTCTAAACCAAAATTCAATAAATATTGTGGTCTGGTAGCGGGCCGAATTAAACTTGGTGTGTAAATTAACATACAATAATGCGTTTGTAAAGTTTATCAGTTGTTATCGTTTTGAGAGAATTGCAAGCAGCTAAAACTCCACATAGAACAAGACCAATCATTTCTTTATGAAAGCAAGTAGTAAGTACTATTGACAGTCGATTTCTGACACTCCCTTCTTACTCGTACAGACTGCACATAGACTAGACAGTTGATTTTGATGCAGGTGTTCTTCGTTATTGTCAAGAGATACTCTTTGAAATCGGTTTTATTAAAGAAATGAGAACTACTTGTGGTAATAAAGAGGTGCCCCGAACCTTTTTTCCCAATTCTGCATTCCTCATATTCGCAAAAATACGTTTTAATCCGTTTGACTAGTAGCCTACTATTGGCAACCCTGCTTTTCGCAATTTTGTGACATCATAAAAGTTGTGCTGTAGATCAGTAGTGAGAGCCTAGGTTTACAGGTTCCAGTGACAATAGCCAAGGTTTCCGATTTAGTGATAGCTAGGGTACTCACTGCTACTAGTTGGAAATCGCGTTTCTCAGTTTGCAAGAATTTTTGCAAAAAATTATGGCTTTTGTAATTTCAAAAAATTGTGAATGCAGGGTTGACAATGGTACGGAGTCAAACGAATTAAATCGTATTTTCGACTGTAAAGAAATTTGTGGAAAAAGGTTTGGGGCACCTCTTGCCTCAAATACTTCTCATATCTTCTATAAAACCGATTTTGAGCAGTATCTCCTTAACAAAAATGCGATAGTTACAATTCGATAAATTGCAGTAAACTTGCAGCAGGCCCGACGCCACGGGGGATATTACGGAACCATGCCCCCCGATTCGCTGCTTGTGCCCCCCGAACGAGAGTTATTCTCCCAAGCGAGGATTGTGCCCCAAAGAAAGTAACAGACTCGGTGCCACTGGATTGCAGTTCGAGGCCTAAGGCCCCCAAGATATTGGTTATCACCTCAGAATTCGTGAGCAAGAATGGTTTTTTCGCAGATTTTTTTTGTGGTTTCACCCCGGAATTCGTGAAAATTCGCGCATTTTTTGAGATGAGGAGCTTCTTTTTTGTCTTCACCCCAGAATTCGTGAAAATCTGCGCATATTTCGAGATGAAGGCCTTTTTTTTGGTCTTTGCCCCAGATTTTGTTGAATGTCGCAATGAAGACCTTTGCTCTTCGGTCCACACTCTCGGATTCAAAGTATTAAAGTTTTTGTGCCTCCCCAAGTTTGTTTATGCCCCCCCCCCCAGTCACGCTATCCTGGCGCCGGGCCTGACTTGCAGATCGCAAAGACGGATTTTTGCGATATTCCCCCAAAATGCTGGTATTTAGTAGGACAAATTATTTGTTGCCTATCTGGTCACAAATCACAGTACTGTATAGTTCGTGTACTGCAAGAAGAACACTAAATACATCAATGCATAGCAAAATAAATTTTGCCGCTACAGTGAACAGTACAGTAATACTGAGAATTAAATTTATAGTGTGCTGAGAATTGAACTAATAAATCGAACAAGGTAATAAATAAGTTTGAAAGATAATTTTGTGACGGAGTAATACTCGTCGAAAAAATAGGTGTAACGTGAATCGCATTGTGAATCATTTACTTACATGTATCTATATAGCAGCGAATAGCATGTTTCCCGCGCTGTAGAACATGTCATTACTGCGTACGTATCTCCTCCGAGTTCATAAACACCAGTTCTTAACCGCTCGATCTTCTTTCTTATCAAAGTTGGATGAAATCATCGCAAGGTTGTTAATCACCTACCATTTCTCCAAAATTCCCAGAAATGTTTGTAACTCGGTCGATTGCTAAATTTTCATGTCATATCTCTACAGGAGGAATTATTTTGGTGGTTGAGCGCCATAGGCGTAGCCAGGGGGGGGCGCCCCCCAACTGCCTTGAAACCAATGAAAAATTTGTTGGCAAAACGGCTGGTGGTTTTCCGTACCCGTTGTAACTTTAGTGTGTGGGTTGACCACAGACCGTGAAGACCTTTTTTTTTGGTCTTTACCTGATTTTCTGGACAAAATAGGCTTCTCAGGCAGCGAAAACCTTTTTTTTTCATCTAATTTTCCGGACAAAATAAGCTTTTCGGCTCGCGCTGATCTTTGGTTCAGTTGTTTTAGAAGTTTGCTGGAGGTTTGGCCCCCCAATCCAAAATTGGTCTCCAACTAAATTTCGGGCCCCCCTCCCCCATTCACAAATCCTAAATAGAACTGTGAAGACTTTTTTTTGGTCTTCACCTATGTGATTTCTGGTTTGGGGCCTCCCCACTCCAAAATCCTGGCTATGCCTATGTTGAGGGCCGAGTGTGTAACAATAACATTAACTACTTCAAAGTAGTAAGAGCCTGGACAGAAGTGTACAGAAGGTGAATACTGTATGCCATCGTGTTAAAACCTTACCTTATTTAAGTGGTTTAAACTATTCTTATTGCCTTTTATTTGTGTAAAAAATGCGACAAAGAATTTATCTTCCTACTGTAACTTCCAAGAGTAACTTCTTAAAGTAGTTTCTAAAGCGCTGGTTTAACCAACCAGCGTTTTGAAATGCTTGTTTTTTTGATAGGAGCATGCCAACAACCAATTGAATTGTGATTTCCTTACTTGTTTACCGTTTAAGCCTGCTAATGCCAATTGTAACCTGTACCAATACTTTAAAAGCTTGAATTGTAACTTTCGCAAATAAAGTTGAAATTTCACTTTTGGGTACCTAATTTGAATGCCATCGTTCCTTTCGCTAGATATTTTTCTAAAGTAGCAGCAGCGGCCGCTGTTTTGCATGCAAGTAGCGGCAGCGGCGCTACTCTTTCATTTAAGTAGCGACAAGCGGCAGCGCCGCTGCATTTTTTGCCAAATAGCGGCAGCGGCGCTACTTTTCAAGTAGCGGGTGCCCAGCTCTGACTGTAGGTTATACAGCCAAACCGCACAGAAAATGTTGGATTCTAAAATGCACTTAATCCAAGTCTTGAACTCAGAAGCACGCGTGCAAATTGCATCGTGTATAATACAGAGGTGGGCACAAATAACATTATGCAAAAGCGCAGTGCAACGAAACTCGGCAATTTTTTAAACCACTAAAAGCTCAGCGCAAGATGCGCGATTTAATTCTTTTATTTTCTAAAGCGCAGCGCAATTTCCACAACCAACTTTTTAATTCGATTGAAGTACAACCCGATTCCGCAATTGCGGAACTGGATTTTTGCAAGTCAAAGACCAACCTAACTTCTGCAATTAAATTTACAAAACACAATGCATATTCGCATTTTTGTGATTTTAGACTAAAAAGAGTAAGTAATTTGCGATCATAGGCGTAGCCAGAGGGGCCCAGGCCCCCCCCAATTGCAATGACATCAATGATAAAAATGTGACAAACCCTTTATTGTTTCTTCATTTATAGTTGTTGTTTTTTCAGCATTTTCGCGTACAACAGTACACGTCCTTAACAGTATTTAACAATAATATTGACAACCAGGAGGCCCGAGCCCCCTATTTAATTTTCGGAAACTAATTTAAATGTATAACCCGGGTAAAATTAAGGGTTTTTTTTCCAAAAAGTTGCAACCTAAGTTTCTCATCTAACGTTTCGTTGTAAACATAATGCAAAAACCAGGGTCGGATTTACCACACGGCAGAATGCCAAAGGCCCCGCGCTCAGATGCTATGACATTTATTTGGTCTTCATCTATATCTGGCAGGAAGATGTTGCAAAAAACCTCTAAGTACCAGAGTTCCCACGCAATGTAAATCCGGCCCGAGTAATAACATGCTGGTAAGTAGGTCTAACCATCTATTGAGTTATGTCGTTTTTCAATAACAATTCTACTCCACCTCGCCAGTTTTTGCGCGAAAAAATACTTTTGAAAGAAAAAGCTAGGAGAAATGCTCATTGAACAAATAACTGAATTTGAATTGAGGGGGCCTGGGCCTCCTGGCCGGACATGTACTCCTATAGCTGATTATTTTCATGACAAAACAAAATTCTCTAAAAAAAATCTTCGAGCAGATTATTATTTACTGCTAAAATATTGCAGAAGGCAATGTGCCTTACTTTCCCTACCTGGGCCAAATCACGAACAATATTTTGCACCAAAATGCAAGATCTTAAAAGTGTTTTGGACTTAAATTGCAGGTAGAAGGAGGATTGAGCAAATTAATTTTTTAATTGGTTTTCAAATGTTAAAAATTTAGTACTTTCAATTGGTTCTGAACACGTGAAAAATGTGATCCCAGGGCATTAAAATAGCATTTTTTTTCAAAAAATTACAAAAATCGCCCCTCGGCTCCCGTCTGTGTACGTTTGAGTCATACTAGTTTACTCGACCGTCTCCCAATTTAAAATTTTGCGCTTTTCAACTTTGGGTTTAAGCCCTCTTCCTTTATTCTGGTTAAGTGCCAACTGCCAACACATTGGTCAGGGCTTCTGATCTTTCATTCTACGATATCTTTGCCCC
Organism: Trididemnum nubilum; assembly: GCA_963965965.1. NCBI lineage: Eukaryota > Metazoa > Chordata > Ascidiacea > Aplousobranchia > Didemnidae > Trididemnum > Trididemnum nubilum. Next base: position 45,168 of record CAWYPQ010000433.1, read on the forward strand.
ACAAAAAGTTCCCCTTTCGAAAATTTTTCATGACGTCATTACATGTGATTTGTAATTTGCCTCCCCCCCAATCAAAACTCCTGGCTACGCCTATGTTGGCAAGAGAAAGTCGACATTAGGGAATATTACGATTGAAAGGAAGCAAATTGAAGTTAAAAGTATAAAATTGCTCTATTAACCCCTTAAAAGAAAAAAATTGAAAGCGGATCGCAATGCGATTTAGCAATGTCTCAAACTAATAATTCAAAGTTTATTGCAACTTCTGCAATCGCGGAAGCTGTGCTTTTCAAATTGCGGTTTGCCCACTTCTAGTATAATATGTCATTGTGATACAAGTAGACATTAGATTTATGCGTAAAATTTGGAATGAAGTTGATAAAAATTCTACAGTTTTTACTATGAAACATGCAATTTGTACTAACTTATAATAATAGTTACTCCAAAGCAACTACTTACATCAACCAGCTAAGACCTTAAGTAACTACTCACTTCCCACCACGACTGGTAAAAAAAGGGAATTGGCATCAGGAAGAGAGCTGTACAATTATGTAAACACAATAACTAGGCAAAGAGAAAGAATTTAACAAATAAATTTTTTTGCAATCTTTAAATGTTTGTCATTTTATGGAGACTGCAGAGTTTAACAAAGCTTACATTGAAACAGAGTTGATCAAAACATAGTAACCAATCATTAATTGAATTTATCAAATTTACTGAACAAACCATCTCAACGTTGCAATAATTTTTCTGTTTACAATAAAACTGCATTAGACTTGGAGAGGCGGTAGTAGAAATAAGATTTATCTCTGGCAAAATTTAACAGTAAAAAGCAAATTTCAAATGCTAAACATTTTCCCAGGATATAGATGACAGTAGACAATATTTAAAATTTACTGCTAGGTCCTTAAATGATTAGTTTACTATGAATTTGGAAAATATGTTTAAAGCTGCCAGTTTTTGGCAAAGCTTTAAGCTTGATATTGGGGAATTAATGCAAAATTTGCAAGCTAAAAAGAAATTCCCTGCGATTTGGCTCATTAATAACGAAAAAAGTACCATCAAATAGAAAATAACAAAGGTATTCAAACAAGCAGCTGACAATGGCGATATCGACTCAAAATTATTATTTCTGAAAACACTAAACGAAAAGGAAGCCAAGTGCAAAATGTTTTGAACTCAGAACTTTTGGTTTAAAAGTTACCGAATCTAAAATCTCCAATGCAAATGATATGAAATTTAAATTATTATTCAGCAGAGCATTTGCGACACCTAGCGATCATCAATTACAAAATTTATTTTCATCCGCCATTACATTTACCCTTGATTACGCTAAATTGTGCATGTGACTATGAATATATAGCTTTTGCTAAATTCTCATTATAACGTGTAAGTTGAGATTAAAACAAAAACCTTGTGTAGCTTGACATAAACCTGCGATTCCAGCTACAACAATGGCATTATTATACAAGTAGTTTAATGTGGCACAACACCAGGTCCTAATTCTAATCAAAAACAAGCAATTTTGCACCAATGTGTACTACTGATTTTGTACCAAAGTGTACAGGGTTACAAAAACCAAAAAAAAAACAGAACCACAAATATTTGAAAAAAATTTTTCAAAATTAATTACTTATCTTTTTTTCTCAAGGTCGTGGTATTCAACTGATTGTATAAAATATTGCAACAATAATTTTTTCGCACTATGTCTTGGTCAACCAAACAGGAAAGCGTTTTGCGAGGAGGCTTATTATTAAGGGTTCTCTTGGGTCGCCCTGTACTACTTAACCACCAGTCTGTACAGTGGCGGACCCAGGGAGTCCCAAAACATTTGAATATCTTTCTTAAGATCAAATAAAGGTGACTAAAATATACCTCGCTTAAATCTTAATGTTAATTTATGCAAGATTCACTCCTCAAAAGACATGGATAAATTTGAGAATTTTGAGGTTCTGTCAACTACCTGCTGAAGTTGGTAAAATGTCAAAAAAATTTTGTTGCAAAAGAATTCTATTAAAATACAGGAAATTAAGCGAGACAATAAGAGCAATGTACTGAGAAATTAATGACAATCTATATTAATATTTCTAAGAAAATCTTATAGCTTATCATTGAAAGCATGTATATTTAAAATTAAATTTTCTAGGGGGTTCTGGGGCAAAGCCTCTAGATGCCGATCTAGAAATATGGTTGTTAAGTCAGAAACACTTTGGTCTCTCCACGATTACCCAGACCTAATTTTAAACAATATTTTTTTAACGCTTCAGTGCATGTGATGTTTTTCCAGTCTTGCATAGAATGCTTTTCGATAAGCTTTAGTTTCATTCGCCAAAAAAACACTTATAAAAATCAACATAAAATATTTCTCAACAAAATGTAACCTGGGAGCGCCAGCAAGGCTGATGCTTCCTGCATCGAAAATATTAACAAAATAAATCAACGAGTTTCTGCAATATCTCTTACCCCTAACTTTCTCCGCTTTAAGCTTTCACACAATCTCATTCAAAATAATTTTCAGAAACCAGTATGAGGTGGTTAATGTAACATTGTGTAAATCAAACTGGTTCCATTCGATCGCTTATTAGATTTGGATGTCATTTCGTGCATGATTAGTTAGATCGTGAGCATTTGCAATCTGTGATTTTGCTTCATTCTGATTTTGAGTTCGAAAAAGTTGCAGCGTTTGCATTTTCTTCGTTGTCTTATTTTCAATATAGACCCTGAAGTGCTTCTATTATCTTCAGTTATTTTACAGCAACATTTTATTATTTTTTAAATAGGGAAAACAAAACAAAAACGAATAGACAGGCAAGAAGTGTATGTTATCTTTTGTTGCGTTATTTTTCTTTCTAACTGATCAAAAAATAAAGTGGTCTTCGAGCCAAGGACAAGACAGTTTCAAGGCTAAGAACTTCAAACAGTGTCCTCGAGGACTCCACCTCTACAATCTACAACTGCATGTCGCTTTTGTTGCTATGCGCATCAGGTCAAAGGTAATTTCGAGATTTTCAACCAGCAAAAGCAATGTCGGTCTCTGATGTAACTACATAATTCTGTCAAGCTAGAAACAATGATATGGACCATTGGACACCTTCTTATGCCACGAAAACTACGCAAGGCCGCCGTTGTTGGAATCAAACAATATGTACCAAACCACTAAATCAGATTTAATGAGATGCTTGAAATCATTGGTATACTAGTCAAATATTATTCCCAATGTTAAATGAGCATTCAAGTCAAAAAAATTTTTGCTCGTTTTTTTTCGAAAATTTTGACAGATTTGAAGACTAACTTTATCCAATGGGGTTTTCTACGACCTTCCTTTCCCGAAATTACCAGTTTATATTTTAATCCTTTAGAAAGGCTTTTCTCTTGGAAATTATGAGAGGGTTGCTAATTACAAAGCAAACTTTCAAACAGTTATTGTAAGTTCCTAATTCTTGATCAGTGTTTTGCAATTGTTGTCAAAACAGAGTAAAGGATTAGAATCGTAAATCAGCTGCTCTTCATGTAAATGTAAGCCTGTTTCCAAAAATAGGATCTTCTGTCACAATACTGATGAAAAGGCAATATTGAAGTAGGAAGAAAATTGTTAATTTTGAAATACGTCGTATATCTTGAAAATGGAGAGGCGCAGAAAGTTCCAATTTGTTGAGAATAAATTTGAGGCTTTTTTCAACATTTTGGTTAATAGTGAAAAACTTGATTTGAATGCCCCATTTTATGTCAAAATTGTTAATGGAGCTGCACTTGAGCACTCACTTGACCCAAATAAGTTTTGAGATTGTGCACATTGAATACTTCTTTGTGATATAGAACGTATGGTGCAACACGTTATCTGTGTAGACATTGTTTGAGATGTCTATTTAAATGACGACTAAAAGGGCATTCTGGAAGTTTTTGACTTTTTTCATCTTGTTTTTTTTGACAGTGCATATAAATTATTGATTGATTGATTTCCAAAATTGTATCCTATAGGCTGTGAAACAAGTTTGGCAATTTTTTAGAATTTTTTGGCACCAATTTCAATTCTCTTCGGTCAAGAAATTATGAAATAAGCGCAATTCTTTTTCCTCTTAGACTAGGTATCCATACAGTAAGCTATAGTCTAGGCCTATGCTTCGCCTAAAACCCTATCTTGATTCAGGTTACTTTGCTAGCAGGCTTTTGGAAGTCAAAGTGTTCTAACAAAATACCCAACCTCCGTGAATTTAGCAGCAGTTGTTTCATTAATGCATGTACAATTGTACACTATACTGTATATCTTCAACTTTCACGTTGCTCCTATAGCCCAGTGCCAAGCAGCAAGTCACAAATAGGAGAAATTTACAAAACTGATTTATTGCGCAATTCTTTTGAAGATGGCCAAAATTTGTCTTTTAAGAAGAAAGCGGGAAATCTTTTATCTTAGACTTTTTTAACGAGTTGAAAGAATTGCGATGGGGTGATATTAGAAAACCTATTTCGTAAAATTTTTTTCTGTTTTTCAAAAATAAAGTTGAATGCCCTTTAAAGGCGTACACTCGATTGAGCTGTGGCACTGGAAGTTAAATTCGAGTGGACAACAACACTTCCAATCTTTTTTTTTTTTTTTTTTTTTAATCGTTTTGCGTGCTTCTGGCCTAAAGGCTACCACCTCGGAAGCCTAGGGAAGAGCCACCAGAACGGCGACTACTTAAAACAAGCAATGCGAAAAATTGTCTTCCCACAGGAATCGAACCTGCAGCCTTTGGATTACCGGTCCACTGCTCTACTACTTGAGCTAGAGAAGACGCCTCCTCGCATGCTTAATTTTGGCTATTTAAACCCAGCAACTTGCTTGTTGTATGATTGTAATAATAAGTCAATTAAGATGTTTTTTGACGTTTGCAGGCCAGAATTTTAATATTTTAATCGTTTTGCGTGCTTCTGGCCTAACGGCTACCAGCTCGGAAGCCTAGTTCTTTTAAGTAGTCGCCGTTCTGGTGGCTCTTCCCTAGGCTTCCGAGCTGGTAGCCTTCAGGCCAGAAGCACGCAAAACGATTAAAATATTAAAACTCTGGCCTGCAAACGTCAAAAAACATCTTAATTGACTTTTATTACAATCACTTCCAATCTTTCCATTCTAGCGAATTAGAAAAACTTTGTTCGCAAATAAGGATGGTTTGTTAAAAGTTTGATCCACTGCCATGTAGGAATTATGCACTACACAAAGAATGCAAATTGCTGTAAATCGAGACCGAACCATGGACAAAACGTGTTATCATCGTGGACAAAACGTAATAACATCTCCCATGTCTGACCTGTCGAAGTTGTATTACATCCTCGAGGATTCGTAATTATAATTCCATTTTATTCAACAAGTTGCCTTGATTAGGATACAGCGAAGGGACCTGTCGGTCTTTTAGCCAAGCGCGCTGCCACCTGCCTTCCTGTTTCCTACACACGGTGGAAACTTGACACTGTCTCTTAAATTGCTGAACGACCAATTTTTGTAGTTTTTGGTTTGACCCGACCGAGAATCGAACCAGAGTCTGCCGTTTCAGTAGCAGATTCTCTATCCACTCGACCACTGATCGGTTGTTATAAGAATTGAACACATGACTTTTATTGCATGTTTTCTGTGCGTTTCACCCAGGGATACATCCCCCGGTTTCACCGTAAACTTTCGAAGATGATGATACAGTACTGTACATACATCTGGTCTTCTTTATAAAGTGCGTAATTAATTTAACAACGGCACTTTACGTATGCTTAAATATTTATTAGAGTTTGATATCATAATTATCTAAAACACAGAATTTTTGTAAGAAGCACAGCGACCAAACCAACTTAAATAATAAATATAGTATATTGAAAATATGCCAAAATAAAACTTTAAGCATACTGCGCTATTGTCTAGCGATGTTCACGTTTGTGCATCTTAGTTAGATTGCACTTTTATTTTATGCAACCTTGATGATATTTATGAATTAGGATCATAGGCGTTGATGATTTGTTGAAGAAAGCCAAATCCAAGGGGGTTAAAATTTTTTGTCCGATGGGTTTTTTGAAAGCGTTTTTGCGGATGTAGCAAATGTAGCATTTGAGTCCTTTTGACGAGCCAAATCGTCCCATGTTTAGTCTTAATTTTAAGAACCAGTTCCGTTTGTCTAACCGTTTAAAACATTGCAATAAATTTACGGTGACGATGTTTAGCTTTTAAAATTGCATGTTAATTCTGGCACTGCACTAACTTTAAAGCTAAAAGAAGACGTCGTAAATTCCTCCAATGTTTGTTCATTAGTCAACAATGCAACATTGTAGTAATGATGCGATAATGCGACTAAATATTTGTGCACTTGGTACCTCAAAATATTGCAATGTGTTTGCCCCGATCTAAACCGTGCGTAAAATCGTGAGCGTACGAGCATATCTTTAACTATTAATATTTTAACCAACTGGCAGATTGTACGCTGGTAAGGCGTTACGTCCAGCGTACGGAATTTTTGTTTAAAGTAAGCTAAAATTAAGCTCGTACGTACAAAGTTTTACGCCCAGGAAGCTAAAAGACTAAAGCGCGAAAATCGCAACTTTTTCTAGGAGCTCACTATCAAATCAAATTATTTATTACACTAGCTATGTACGTCAAAGTGTGTAACGAGTTTGTGAGGCCCATCTCCGCATCATTTTGCTCAGGCAACACAGCTCCTTTCGAAGAAATGTCGCTGCGGTGGCTAGCCTTTAGCAGCCCTGTGTCCGATTTAACCGGTGCGAAATTTGAAACTTAGACCTTCCGCTCCAGAGAAGGCGCTTCCGCAAAATGCAAATCGCATAACATGAAAGCGTCGACCGAAATTTTAAATCCGTTCGCCATATCATAGTAAAAAACGATAAATCCCATAAGCTTAACCCTGGAGCAATCCAGTGCGACATCTCCGATCATTATCCAATATTTTGCAATGTCACCGGGCATTCCATTAAATTTAAACCTCAAACTTCTTTTTATTCTGAGATAAATTGCAAGTTAATGTGGACTCTTATCGCAAAAAATTAAATTTTGCAGGTAATAATTTTTTAACTAACATAGAAGAATTAGACAAAGACAACTTTCATGTTGCATGCAATGCATTTGTAACACTAATACTGAACATTATAGACATACTGTACATGCTTCCATTAGACGTCTATCCACAAAAAAAAATTAAACAGCAAACCTGTATTCCTAAACAAATGTATGAACTAATTCGTCCAAAAGGCAAATGTATAAATTTTAGTACATTAGGAGTGATGAAGCTATAAAGCTAGAACACAAAAAAATTTGCTAATAACTTAACAAAAATGAAGACTCATGCTAAAAAGCAGTATTACGCAAGTAAGCGAGAGAAGAGCAAAAGAAACCCTTGAAAAACGTGGGAGGTTTTTTGCACGTTGCTTCTAGAAAAAACACAATGTTCTAATATTTTACCACCTAATATCATTCTTAATGGTTGCACTATAAGTGACAAGCACCAAATAATTAACAAATTTAACTTTTTTTTTCTCAAAAGTAGGTGAAAATTTGCCAAATAATTTTGACGACAATGACGCGAACAACTCTAAAAAGTTTCGTAAAAATCCTCATTTTTATTGATGCCTCCAAAAACAACAAGCAATATCTGCAACATAACAATAAGATTGATTCATCCATGTTGATGGAACCACGTCGTGTCAACAAATGTCCAATCACGTTATTTCTTTAAGTTTGCACAAGTCGGTTGGACACTACAACATTTGATCATATTTCCTGAAATTTGCCTCAAATGTTATAGCTCCAGGCTTCTGTTATTTTTTTGATAATGTATTTATGCTAGAAATATTTTCGCAAAAGCTGCAAAATAGCTAAAGTAGTTCCATCGTTTAAATCGGGTAGCACTGAAAATCTAACAACTATCAACCTACGTCCATATTAACATGTTCCTCAAAAATATTAGGAAAGTTAATTTACTCACGGTTATCCACATTTTTCCGAAAATATTTAGTATTCACGAAAACTCAATACAAAGTTCAAAGCAATAATTCCACAACACATGCGATTTTGGATGTGATCACTACTGTTTATGATCAAATAAACGATAATGGATATACTAGCATGACCCTAATGGATTTCAAAAAAGTTTTCGATACTGCAAAACCCTCAATTCTTATAAAAAAATTAGAACCTTAGGAAATTAAGGCATAACACTTGATCTTTTAATCTCATTTTTGACTAATCGAAAGCAGTATGTAGTCCACAAAGATAACTTTTCAGATGTAGCTATATTAACAAATTTGGAGTGCTTCAGGGAAGTAATCTTGGGCCTTTTCTCATTTTGATCTATATAGACTATATCCCCAATGCCCTAAATTCAACGCCCAGATTATTTGCTGACGACACATGCATAATAATCCTTCAATCTAATCAAGCAGAATTAACTAAGGAAAGAATAAAGAATTAGCAAATATGCACGAATGGACCCAAGAGAACGAAATTACTGTACGAGTGAATCCACAAAAATCCTCATCTTTATAGTGATACCTTCAAAACCAACAAGTAATACCTGCTACATAACGATAAGTTTTGGCAATTCAAACTATACCTTTACTAGACAGTGTAAAATACCTTGGTATTACAATCGATTGTGGATTAAAATTTAATTTACACATTAAGACGTTGGAATCAACAATATCTAGGTCTAATAGGATTACTTCAAAACTAAAACAAGTCTTACCTTTATCAGCGGTACGAACTTGGTATTACTCTACGATTTACCCTCATTTCCTCTATGGCATTATAATAAGGAGGCTGGTGCTTTAACCTATTTAGACGTGGAGACAGCATTAAAGTGTTGTATAATGAAGTAGGATTGTAAGACGTGATGTCTCTGTGAACAATTAAATTAGTTTTACCAATTTCTTTTTAGGAATAATTTAACTTTTTAAATTATCGTTGCTTGTGGAAGAGAGATTGTCAGCTGCATAAACAGAATGGGTGCGCACTTAAGATATATGACGTGATGTCTTGAGAACTATTGAATTAGTTCTGCCTATATAAACAGTGTATTCGCAATGGGTGAATTGTTTTTCTCTGTTCTTCCCACTGACCCCCTTATCCACCTGGTTCCCCTTGCCCATTTTTTTAAAATTAATTTTCATTCCTGTCTATTAGTCCACTTTGTCCCCTGTCTAGAATTAATCTTATTTCATTTTTTTTCTTGATTTACCATGGTTACAATTGCAATTATTTTTTACAAGCATATTTGGATTTTAATTTTACGAGCTAGTCTCGTCAGATTTTGCATTTCTGTTTGTAGGTGAGCTTAGTTTAGCTTTTGAATTTCGGTTTGAAAGTTAGCCCTGCCGATAAACGTTGGTATTACGCGAAACTCGAGTCCAGAGCAGTACGTGGGAAAAATTTGGGTCTGCCTTTTTAGTAGCTGAAGTTGCGAGATGAAGACCATAGCTTAGTATACCGATAACTTGGTTATTCAAATTTACCAGTTGAGTTAGCCTAATTCAGTGGTCAAAATTCCTTGTATTGTGTAGACTCCTCTTTACACTGATGATGAAGTCAGTTGACCTCGAAATACGTGAATGCTTCCGCGATGGGGGCTCCGGCTCACCTGCGTCACTAGGGGTTGAAATGATTACCTATTTAGACGTGGAGACAGCATTAACGTGTTGTCAAATGAAGTAGGATTGTAAGACGTGATGTCTCTGTGAACTATTAAACTAGTTCTACCTATTTCACTTTAGAAATAATATCTAGGAAAATTATCAATAATGCAAAATAGCCTTTGGAATTATAGCAGGAGGTAATTGCTGAGACAATGCCACTCAATATTACGCAAAATTGAATATATTGGAATTGAATGATCTATACCATAGGTTCCCAACCGGTGTGGAATTACTCACTAATGGGAAATGTAAGGTTTTCAGGTGGGAATTTAACCACCACCTGAAGATATAAGTATCAAATATTAGTTTAACAAAAAAATATTGTTTTCTTAGTTAAGACGATTGTATATTTTGGGCATTGTCCACTTTAATTATTGTTTTGTGTTTAAAACGATTGAGTCTTAATTTAGTTTGACTGGTGTATTGAGTTTTTTTCTTTATTAGTTAACTGTTTTCTTTATTACTAAACTGATTAGCTTATTGCCTTTGTTAGTCATAGTTACATGTTATCTCCTCGTGCTATACCTATATAAACCCTTGGTGAGTTGTGGCAACCTTCTCAGTTTTAAAAGTTTTTCGAAAATAGGCGTGTTTGTGGTAGGAAGCTAGAAATTTCAAAAATTCTTTTCTATTTTATTTGAATAAGGTTTTTGCTTGCTTAGTATGTTATTTGTAACAAAATATCAAGACATAATTGCTGTACGTCGTTGATTAATTATATATTGTCAGCAAAAGTCTAGGTCTGTTAGGTATGCAAGTTAGTAAAGATTAGTAGGTGAAAAAAATATTATTCCTATCATATTCAGTTATGGGGGTTCAGGACAAGAGCACTTGGGACATTGTTTCACAAAATCAATAATGATTTATCGACAATATGACAATAAATTAAATCATACAATATTACAATAAATTTATTGTCATATTGTCATTGAATCATTATTTAATTTGTGAAAAAATGTCCCAAGTGCTCTTGCTTAGAACCCCCTTAATTGAACTTG